>JAQFZQ010003506.1:0-10590 GCA_034696005.1 Glomeris marginata | reverse complement strand
GAGGGGGGTGGGGGAGGAGGGTTTTGTACAAACATTCTCCATTAGATTTGAATTACAATTTATTTATTTTTTTTTTTCATTGTAAGTTTTAAAAAAAAATTTTGGTATAGAAATATGAGAAAATTAAGACAGTGACGACTAACTTTAAACATTCATGGGGTATAGAGAAGTTAATTACTTTGAGTAATACTGGGTGTCAACTGAACTGGAATTATACTGGGATTTTATTTTACCCTTGAAATCATGGAAATGCTCTAGGAATTTTCTGAAACGCTGGGAAATATAATAATATTTTATTAGACATGTAAAATATTGAAAAACAGGTTTGTTACTGATGGTAAGTCCGCTTATAACGAACTGATTGGTTTGCATTTTCGACATAAAAGCATAGTCGTCTGCTAGATTGCAATCAGTCAATTAATTGATTCACGGAAATGTTTTTACGAGTGTTCAATTTCTGGTGTTCATACACTATATATATGAAAATTGAAATAAATGTTCTTGAAAATGGTTTTTTATCACACAAGTCATGATTGTTTGATAAATATTATGTTTATATTTTGTTAAGATATCATGTTTAATTGGCTGCAGACCATTTATTGGGATACCTTTTGTTTGCTAATTTTCACTAATATCTCGTTGCTTTGCATGTTTTAGGAAATGCTCAAGGTCGTCACTTCGTGTCAGACTAGGCCAGTTGCTACCTGCAACAGTACAAAGTCCATCTCATGTTGAAACCTGTTCATTTAATGAGTCACTCCAGCTCTTGCAACAGCTTACAACTGGCAACCTGGAATGCCAGACAACCTCTACTCAACGTTGTCCAGGTCTTCAAGTGCCGATTATCTGCAGCACCATTGAAACTCCAAGCTGTAAGTCTACATTCACATACTCTATTCACAGGTTTTAGTTAGTGTAACGGGGTTTTGTCAACACAGAACGTATTTTTCTCACAGACCCAATCGCAAATTATAATAAAATAGTGAAATCATCCTGTGCAAATATTTTCGCATAATGAGGTTTCTGAACTGGACAAACTTGTGACAATGCCATGTTGGAAACCAGATTAGCCAATGAACAAAATTAATGACTGTGTAGTATGGTTCCCACTAAATCTATAAAAAATTTAATTTAAATTTAGGACTTTTATTTGACGTAGCCTATAAACGTATGTTAAATAAAATGTTACAGTTAATGTAACCTTGATGTTACCAAAAGAGAACTTGCAAAATTACAAACGGACAGGAAAGTTATCGTAAACAAAACTACAAAACAATGCAATATTTTGAGGGCTGCTAAAGTGCATACATTATTTGCTTGGAAAAATGTGATAACACTTAAATATTACCTGCGGAACAATCGGGTAATTTGGGCAGATGAGTGAATATTTTAAGAAACGTTATGAAATTTCATATTATGAACGATATACTAGTGTGTGATATATCCAAAGTAAGAATAACCTAGTTCTGTATTTGGATATTAGAGTACATATGTATGATCAGGAGTAGGGCATGGTAACAGTAATAGCCGACTGATTAACTGCATAGTTATCGGCTAGTGAACGTCTTTGGTACCAAATTCGATTTCAACAACACACGAACACCAGACTAGTGCACACTTTAAATTTAAAAGTTTGGAGCATATGCTTTAATTACTACTACAAAGAATACTGTGAGATTTTGCAAACTTTGTGATGATTCCAAGCAAGAAGGCTTCGATCCAACCCAGAATAAACCATTGGTGATATTTCCCGAGGAGGAGTTATCCGCGCTGTTGCTTATTTGCTGACTGGCCATTGGTGCGCCAGAAGATGCTATTGTTTCCAAAGAGGCACATTTTTTCACAGAGTCTGTGAAATTGACTTCTTCATGAGAAAAATAGTAACAGCTGTTCTCGAACGCTGTCCAGCCTTCCAAGCATGATGGAACTGACAAAATAAATATGGATTTTTGTTGTCACCGGTGTAGTAACTTATTCCGGTGTATATTCATATTTATGCATGACTGCAAAAAAATACTTTACTTTTTGTCAATTGAACTTTGAAATATGTAGTGAAAACTTAGTGCATGTGCTCAGTGGACTACACGATTATATAGGGTGTATACATTTTGGAAAGATTTCAATAGCACTTACAGCCTATAAAACTTGTTGATGCGCAAATTATCAGCCGTCCCGACTCGTCGCAAAACATTTCAAACGTGTAGTTTGCATTGAGGTATGTGTCATTGATGGAGATTTGGTTTGATTCCGGATTCAGTGTGATATTCTTTGCCTCGGTAGCTTCTGCACCAAATTCTGTTTGGAAAGAATATGACAAGGTGCTGGTTCTTATGTTTGGCTCCTTCTTCCAGCTGACTAAAATGACTCCTTCTGACTTGCCAACGATATTCATTTGAACTACACGTGAGATAAAACATTTTGAACAATTAAATTATGTTTACCGCACAAAGAACTATTCAACAACACATTTAATACACCCACATGTTTTTCGAGTGAAAAGTCATTTTTGTTAATAATTTGGGAAACGCGTTTTTCACTCGTAACTCGCAAACTATAAAGATATCAAAAATCAGTTTACACGGTGCTGTGTAGAATGATTTAGATTATGTAGTCTATAAAATTTATTAAAGGTTACTTACTGCAGCTGAAATTGCAAAAAAGCGGTAATATTTTGTGAATTATTTACAAAGTTTCTGTGAAACGCACAGACACAAACTATAGCTCAAATAAAAGAGCGTCTTTCCAACTATATTAGTATTAATTTTATCGTGATCAAGGCACCTGCTGGTCATGAGCAGCGCCGATTTTCCGAACGCCACTTTCGGAAACGCAAAAAAATTGTATTTCCCCGCCCTAAACGAAATATTATAATATCAATTGTAGTGTCATGAAAAGTTTGCTGATATAAAGGTGTCCAATTCATTATGACAAAGTGGTGTGTCTTGTTATAGTGAAAATCGTATTTTACGACGCGAGACGCTGGAACGTTAAAAAACCTAACATAATTTAAACTAAATAACTAAACTAAGACGGTCCCACGCACAACTTAATTTTGAAATCTCGATAATTCGACAACTGGATGAGTCGTCCCAATTTAAAAATCTAATCTCCCCAGACTTTCATGTTAAAATTAAGAATCCGCTTAAAGTCCCACCGTGAACGATTTTTGTTGGGTTTTATTGTATATGCCTCTTGATTGATTGTCACCTACTATCCAACCCTGCACGCAAACGTCCTTAACCCCAAGTATGTGATCCATTTTGGGTTACGACGCAAGCATTTTTAACACACACAGTGAATCCCTATACTTCATTCCCACGTATCCTGGCAAAAAAAAAGGTGTGGCTTTAAAAACGGAGGCGTTTACCTGTTTCAGTCGCTTTATATGCTAGCCAATGGCGTTGGCTTCCATTTGTAGCTCCACCTGTTGTTTACAAATGGAAGCCAACTCCATTGGCGAGCATATAAAGCGACTGAAAAAGGTAAACGCCTCCGTTTTCAAAGCCACGCCTTTTTTTGCCAGTATACGAGGGAATGAAGTATAGGTAGAAATTCTAGTTAATTTGCAGATGGAGAAAACCGGTATACGCCTCGTAATTTCTTATTTCAATGTTCTGCCGGTTCCTTGGTTAGCACTTAAAATTACTATTCAATGACAAAAATGTTGAACTCTTGTTCGTAGCTTTCAAATGCTGAACTGAATTGCAAACTTACCTTGTGCTGTCGAAAAGTGCAACTGCATCACCAATGCCAATGTGAAAATGATTATAAATGTTAGATTTGAGCGTGCCATGACGGTCTGAGTGTAAGTCACGGGATGAATAGTCATTATAATGTATCCAGAACGATTCTGAGGAGCTTCGAGGAAATTGCTGGTGAAAGTGTTGGCAACCGCGTGACGTCAGCAGGAGAGCTCCTCTCGTTGCGGTGTTTACCAATTGCACATGTAGCTATGGTTTCAGTTGACTCTTTATTGGCAATCCTCGTACTGGCCTGGATACCATGGGCTATATAGAAAACGGCTCAATTGTCACAGCTGATAATGAACTTGTACGCATTTCAAAGTGCTGCCGTTGTTGAATGCCTTCAGTGAAAAAAGTAGACACGTTAATTATCTAACAACTGTTGTCAAGTAATAAAAAATATCACGTGTGGCTAGTCTATTTAAGTTTCACTCTGGAAAATACCTGGAAAGTCCAGTTATTTTTTATAAATAATGTTTTTAAAGGTGAACTGGCATATGGTATTTATTAGGGAATGGTAGCACATCAATACTGCAACGCATTCGACGCATTGCTGTGTTACCAACATTCGGGCAAATCGCGGTTTTTCGAACGCCGATATCTCCGTTCCATTTCATCGAATTTCCAAACTTCTTTCTCCTTCCAAACCAGCCAGATATATTTTCCCTAATTTATACGTACCTGCCTAATCTTGCAAGTTAAAATTCTACATTTTCGAACGCCCTGTTTGTGTTCGAAAGTCCTCGAAGGGAACGTCCATATATTACATCACGCTTTAGGGGGGAGGAGGGGTTCGTATTTATGTGACGAGGTGGGACAAGGGAGGGAGGGAGGGGGGCTAGGGAACCGGATCATAAATCACGTGATACTGAACAGGGGGGGGAGGGGGTTTTGGGAAGTTGTCACTATTGGTGACAAGGGGAGGGGTGTGATAAAAGAAATTGTCACTTGCTCCCACTTACTGTATTAACTAAACTATGACCAGCACAATGCAGGTATAGTATTTTGATCAAATAGTTCACATAAGCACAATTAATTTAAAAATATTGAAATTGGCAAATTGCCTAACGTTAATTTTAGGTAATCGTAGTATTGTCTCCAGATTTCTAAATGTTGTGAATAGACATGCATTTATACCGATATATACTACTCCTATATGTAATATATGAGGGAGTACAAAGGGGCTCCATTCATGTCCAGGTGCACCGCCTGCACATAGAGTACGGCTGATATGACTGAATGGACATTCAGAATTTGAAATGGAATAAAAATTTTCTTTAGACAAACCACTTATTAATTATTAAGTGAAAGTCACGTGATACAGTGGGGGGGGGGGTGTTTACTTGTCACAATAAGGGGGAGGGGGCTCAAAATTTGAAAATTTAGCATCACGTGATTTATGCATGATCCCTAGATCTGTGACATCACACTTACCCAAAGTTTTGGGAATTTGAGAAGTATACTAGGAACAGGTTGGAGCAGACACCGTGGTAAGATGCATCATAACAAGTCCATTTCGTGACAGTTATTAAAGAATTATGGCGGTTGACCAGGGTATAAATTTTGAGCGCGTGTATTTATAAGTGTGACGTGATAGAGGGAGGGGAGGGGGGGGTTTCACATTTGTGTGATAAAGCGTGACAAGGGGGGAGGGGGGCCAGAAAATTGCATATTTCAGCGTGATATATGGACGTTGCCGAAGTGCAGATGTCCCCAAACGTGTACATCATGTTCGCATTCTTTAGATATTTGCATTCATTTGCCAAATACAACCAAGCAAAGGTTAGCTCTGTATGTTTTAATTCCTCCAGACACAAAAATGTTTCTGCGTGTCATTTGAACGGTGTAATAATGCAAGTGAATGGCATCATTGGTGGTGTGGATGCTGCATCCACGTGAGATGCATAGATGCAACTGGCTAGCAATAATACATAGCAAACTGCATGGATGCCGCGTCCATGGCAACGGTGCGAATTGATAAACTGGCATGGATGAAAGGGGAAGCCATTTTGTTATGCAGTTGCATCCATGCAGCTCACGTGCTGCATCATAATATTTGTAAGGGTTACATATTTCCAGCAAGTCCTTCTCATGTATTGAAGGAAAAGTTAAAAATTGAACTGCATAAGGTTGTCCAGGAATTTACCTGATCTAAATCCTATTGATAATTTATGGGCAAACCTCCATCAGATGTATTGCACAGCAATGCAACAGATGAAACAATATGATTGAAAGGCACTAAAATCTTGGAGATGTGCTTTGCAAGATTCCACGGCAAAACGTGTTCATTTGGAAGTATTTTTACGAACATGATGTTAATCCAAAAAGGTGATTGATCCCAGTAAATTTTCACACTATTGTATCTTCAGATTATGAGTACCCCTGCGAAAATTGTTTGAAAGGTGTGCTAAAAGTTTCGCAGCTCAGTAACGAGACAAATGAGAAGCATTCCACTGACACATGGGACACTCTTTTTCACATGCAATGCAATACAATACAATGTGTCAGGCAACAACAGGCTCGTGACCTAACTAGGTTGCCCCTGTCATGTAGGACCTATACCATATCAATTAACAACAAAGTCATACAGTTTTTTTTCTTAAAACCCACCACCGTCAGAGTTGAATAGTTGTCTATTTGAAGTTTTTAGGGTTTGAACACATGAAAAATGTTCCAAATGGCAACTATTCAACTTCAGTGTAGACATAATGACCGCAGTGACCCTGTGGTCACCTCCTCGAGAAGAATGATCAATTCCTGAATGCTGAATTTTTCTAACGAATAACCCTTGTACATGGAACTTCCTTGTGTATTGCTTTAATTAACTACCCCAAACATACTTAATTATTTGAAATAACAAACATGTTTCTACGTTTCATTTGAACGGTCTAACACATGCAGAACCCTGTTTTTATTTGATGGCTGCGTGTGATTGGAAGAAATATTGCAAGAAAAATTGTAAACATTCTATATATACACTAGACATTTTTTTTTATGCAAGAAACTTGATTACGAAACTAGAACGTCTACATTTGTCAATTTAACAGTCGTTCAATTGTGCTCCCATCCAGAAACTTGCTCTAGAAAATTGCCCAGTGTGAACCTGGTTTTATTGACATTATATGCAAAACCTATATGTGATTGCAATTTCAGCGTTTGATTTACAGTGAGTTATAGAATGTGATGACTGGTGGCGATTTTTGAGGGAGCAATTTTGGTAAATCTGGTTTGCCCTAACATTTGTCATGTTGTGGTCATGCCTAAAACTCATTGCAGGTCATCACTCTGTTAATAAATAATGTACTGTCAGCTTGATATGACACATTGATTACTTCATTGATTACTTTCGAGTTCTGTTCGCATATTTGCTTGTTAAAAAACTGAAATCGCTCACACGTTTTAGCTCAAGACCCATTTTATATAGAGGTACTGGTGCATGCGAAATTTTAGGTTTGGACTCGTGCCTTTGAAGGCTCGAAAATGGAAAACAACTCCGAGAATCGAACAAAATGCCCTTCGATTTCGGAGAGGTCATATAAGCATATGCACGCATGTTTGCTTGGCTCGTACTTGGCACTTTCAAACTATAAACTCCGCAAGCACAAAATTTGCAGCTTAGTTTGCAGTGTCAACAAGCATCGATCAAATTGTAAACTCATTTAAGCCTGTAAACGGGTCTTGCTACCACTTGAACACGATCCGTTAGGCAGTAAAAACTAACATCACAAAATCTTTACAAGTTGACGAGTAAAGTGTGTCCAAAATTGCCATCTGCGATAGTTTTTTAATGATCACGCGAAGTCCCGCAATTACTTTTTGGACACCCTTTACAGAAATTTATTAATACCATTAAATCAATTTTCTCTGATGTGCAATTGATTACCCAGCCAGACTTTTGTCCTATGCTCTAGGGCGGCCAGTTCCTTATATTATTAATTGTTTATTCATGCCGGAAGTGAGTCCAAATCGAATAGAGTTGGTATCAAGAAGCAAATGTGTAGCCAAGTGATTTCGATCCTTGGGTATTAGTATCTCCTAATATTCTCGGGGTAATTTAATGCTCAATGGATTACTTTTAATCAATTCTAGATTTGTTGTGAGGTAAGACAGTTTCTTGGTAATGTCTCAATTGTTCAATATCACAATTGTTTAATTGGCGGTAATTTAATGTTAGACATTGTACTAAAACGATACGATAGCATCTGTGCTGTCGACGCGTTCTTTTAAATATGTGGTGCATTTTGTATGTTGTGCCAATTTAATACTTCCAGCCCTCGAGGTCATCAAAATATCTAATTTTCTCATCGCTGAAATATACCGAGAGTGCATTGCTCGAGTGTCGGTGGATGTTTGCGGTGCATTCTCTAAAATTTAGTATTATTCTTCAAAATGCACTTCATCAAAATATATCCCATTTTGGGTGAAAAACAATTTGATTACATTGCGAGCATCTGCAGGCGAGTTGAAATTCGACCTTCCAGATCGTGGCTTCGCTTTGACATTGTCGGTTCTTGCCGAAATTTTGAATATTTGAGATGCACAGGGTCCCAGAACATCAGCAATGCGCTAAATTGACTGTCAATCTGATTTCATTCTTCAAATGCTAATCACCTCCTCAGATGTGAACTGATTTGTTTTGTGAATGATGATAAAGTGGTTGCTTCTTCAACAATAGTCAATACTCAGTTTTGGAAATGATGTTGGATCGTGGCATGATGTGTCTGATGATCTTATATTCATAGAACTAATATCGTAATTATAATGGCGTAATATATTTCAGGGGCTCAGACGTTCTGTTCACCTTGCATTTTGATTAAAGGACAGTTAACCTTCAAATTGAAAAATATACAGTTTACTGCTCGAAATTATATACATTTAAACTGTTAACCATCTCGTGATTAACGAGTGATTAAATGAAGACTGCACAGGCGTGGCCACATTGCAGTTCCATTGTTCCCTGATTGGGGAGCGTGCACTGCTTATTCTGCACAGCCAAACGGTGCGTGCACGCGATGCGATTCGATCGACTTTTCGGACAACAAGCCGATCGAAGAGCATTACACTCTGACGATGGGATGTAACTTTAAGTTTAGTCACACCCTACATTGTACAGGTATTGCAAAGTTCAAACGAATGGACTGGGTCCATCTCTAAATATGGGTCAGGGTTTCGCGTGTAAAGCAGCATTAAATGATACTGCTGTGTCAATGGGCCTGCTGAATTATAAAAATAAGTGCTCTATAATAGTCTCTCCCAGGATGCAAAAATGAAAAAAATTGTGATGGGGGCGTGGTTTGCTCCACCATCCACCAAAACAGTTACCCAATGGAAAGTAGAGGGTGGTGTAACCCCCCCTTACTGCTCTTCTGCATTTGAACCCCAAGTGATCACGTGTCATGTGGCTCATTGGTGTATGGGGGAGCAAACCACGCCCACAACACAATTTTTTCGTTTTTACATCATGAGAAAGACTATAGAGATTGTAGTAAGAACCCAGTACTCGCAGTTGAAAGTTAATGTTGGAGGATGTTCTTCAAAACATTTTAATACAAAGTTGCCCACAGCTCACACTGCAATAGTTGAGCAACTACATACTTCAATTGCCATGAGGATCTACTTCAGGTCGGAGTTTCTACTGTGAAGTTCGTCTGATTTGAAGTATGTGCTCCAAATTTCATGAGGCAAATCACTTGCTCAAGTTTTATTCAACAGGCTCACTGAATGCTGCTCTGCAGTGCAAGTGCAATATATGCCGTAACCAATACTTTGTGGTGGACCCAGTCCTAACTAATTAACTATGTTAACCCACACTATCAAATAGCTACTTAAACGTTAGCAAAATTACGTTGACAATATCTCTCCGAGATTGATAGCAGCAGGCATGGCCATATGGATAGAGCGGTCGACTTCGGCTGGGATGTTCCTGGATCTAGACCAGGTCATGCCTGTTGGTAAAATTCTGGTTCAGACACCTGATGATGGCGATTTGACATAGCCGAAACACGTGTCGTGTCTAGTACAGAACCATTTGTGGGAAAGGAAATTACTCCCAACTAATTAACCAGTCCAACAGTTTGAACTTCGCACTGCCTTCTCTCCTGGGAAAGACATTATGGTGGCATATCTATTGTGCTGTTGCGTAGTCATGACAGTCCTGAAGCTAGATTATCATGCATATCCATTATAAAAAAAAATTTGTAAGCTGCTGCATGCCTGCAGGTAGCGTGAAAGTGGAACCTTGACAGACTTCATTGCAGCTCTACCACATTGCAGAGTTGCTGCAGGCATTCCGCACAATAATTTATTTTGTAAGGAATGATGTGAAAATTATGCAGTGCGCACCGTCATTAGTACTACATTTGCATCCTATATACAAGCACTCCATGTTGCCTGGTATGTGCACGTGTGCCCATAGTGACGAGTAAAAGGCTCTTCGTTTTATTGTTGAGTCAGCTTGGAGTTCTCAACTTTGGGGAAAAAACCAATCGCGTTACCTTTTGCTTACTTTTCGATATTGACAAAATTTTGCATAAGCTAAAAGCTATACACGTACTATGTTTGCTTGCTTATTGCTTGGATAAGTAAACACTTTTTTACATTTGATCCGGCCTTAAGGAATGCGACAACGTGGTCAATACTAATGTGGTTGCATGGAGCGTGGATTCACTGATATACTTTTACAGCTTCAAATTCATTGCAGCTATTCACAAGTTTCTCGACAAGGTTCGCGGAGAAATCCGTGTGGTGGCGCTGCTATCAATGCGTCCACTAGGATGCTGTATATGACGTCATGTGATGACGTGTGAACGAACGGAGTGAGCGAAAACGGGAGTACCGTTTTCATTCC
>JAQFZQ010003505.1:0-10594 GCA_034696005.1 Glomeris marginata | reverse complement strand
TTCATGCTTTGGCCTCAGCCACTCGAGTGGCTCAAGGCCTATAATATTCGAAAATTCATGATGTTCCACCTTAATATTGTACATTTCCATGCAAAAACATGGTTAGAAGTACCATTTTGTGAATTTTTATAGTGTTTCTAAAGTAATGGTGAAATTTTACATACAAGTTTTGTTATTATTTATGAATTGTATGAAGAATTTGGGAAAATTGAGAGCACTTCTATATGTGTACATCATTAGCAGTGCAGCATGTTTCAAATCGATATTTTCAATTGATTGCTATTTCCGAACCTGATCTGTGTTCTGTCTGGTCTGACTACAAAGATATTGTATTGGGGTCATGTCAAAAACATGTAGCATCAAAATTAGAGATCTGGCCCATTTGAAGAAAAATATGAGATGTAATTATAGCCATTACACTAGTTAGAAATCAAATGATGCCGCTATTTTAATGGAAGTTTGCTAAATTATCTTTAAATCGTAATTAGATAGTGTTTAAACATTTATTTTTAATGAGATTATTTGACATTTTGTGTACTGGACTGGACCAAAATTAAGCAAAACCTCACTGTTACTTTTGAAACACCCTGTATTTAAATTAAAGTATATATACTTTTAATGGTATGTGATGAAGTAGTACAGTTGGAATTTTGCTGAAACACTCTGGGTAACCTGGAAAAGTCAGGGGAAATATTAGTAATGTTTTGAATTGGATTCTGATGTAGGGATTAGTTATGGAAGACGCCGCATGATGGCGCTTCTACAGCTTTCTGCCACCTGTATGCTGTGCATGACATTTGACTACTCACATTCCAATGCTATCACAATGCCCATAACAGGAAATGTATAAAACACACCATCCATAAACCATGTGGCCATGGGGCTGGATTGGGGTGTGAAGATTCCATAAAATTGCATTGTTGTGGGTGGGGATAAAAATGAAAATCCGTGTCATGGAACACTTCTAGTTTACTTGATGCTCAAGATCAAGAATGTGACATTTAGTAGGATCATCGGAGGAGAAATTCATATCATAATAAATGCTGCGGTTGCAAGTGAAGTGCAAAGACCGCGTTAATGTAAAATATTTTTTCTCTCCCTGGAATTGCATTGTTGTTTGCTGATAATATGACATCATTATGGGATGATCCCGTGGTCCGGGAGCAGAGGACGTACAACGCTGACGCAGTACGGTTCACATGTGATGCATCCGACTTCAACGCATGTGTTGCCCACAAAGCAGCAAAAGCAATACAGTTCACATGTGCTGCATCTGCCTTTAACGCATGTGTGGCCCACAACGAAATTTACATGTGATGCATCTGCCTTCAACGCATTAGTTGCCCACAATGCATCAAACACAAACAGTTCACATGGGATGCATCCGACTTCAACGCATGCGTTGTCCACAACGCATCAAACACAAACAGTTCACATGGGATGCATCCGACTTCAACGCATGCATTACCTACAATGCAGCAAACACAATACAGTTCACATGCGATGCATCCGACTTCAACGCATGCATTACCTACAATGCAGCAAACACAATGCAGTTCACATGTGATGCATCTGCCTTCAACGCATGCGTTGGCCACAACGCATCAAACAATACAGTTCACATGTTATTATGCATCTGCCTTCAACGCATGCGGTGCCCATAACGCAGCAAAAGCAATACAGTTCACATGTGCTGCATCTGCTCTTTAACGCATGCGTTGCCCACAACGCAATTTACATGTGATGCATCTGCCGTCAACGCACACGTTGTCCACAATGCATCAAACACAAACAGTTCACATGGGATGCATCCGACTTCAACGCATGCATCCACCTTCAATGCAGCAAACGCAATACAGTTCACATGTGATGCATCTATCTGCCTTCAACGCATGTGTTGCCCTCAATGCATCAAACGACGCACTTCCTTAACGCAATATCGTTCACATGCAATTCAAAGCATGTGAACTATTCTTTCCTTATAATTTGCTTCATATGAACACGCAACTTACAGTAACAAATGACAGTCCTGTAACTTGGTACAATTTGATACTGTGGTTACTCCTGATCATACAGATCATTACTGAAACTTGTTCTCGTTCAAGGTGGCAGAAAGCTGTAGAGAAACTGTGTTTGCATAAAATGCATAAGATACATGAAATAGTGGCTGTTGATTACGGATGTTTGACTTGTTGCTGCTGCATTGTAATGTTGTTTTGAATTGTATTTTCAGGTGAGAAACCTTACAAGTGTTCTTGGCTGGGCTGTGTATGGCGTTTTGCTCGTTCCGATGAGCTGACCCGCCATTACAGGAAACACACTGGAGCCAAACCGTTTAAATGCAACTTATGTGAACGACGTTTTTCCCGTTCTGACCACTTGGCCCTGCACATGAAACGACACGAAGAGCCAAATAAGAAATAGGTGTATAACAAATATATTTCAAGACTGGTTTGTTTTCGGTGCATCTGTATTCAAAAGCAGTGTATACCTCGAGAAGCTCCCTGTTTGGAAAAGAAAGAAAAAATACATTTTTTTTTCTCACTTGTTCCAAAATGCCAATGTTTCTCTTAAAAACTAACTTTTTTGTTGTAAAAGTTTTGCACGCAGCAAATGTAAAACTGTTTTTGTTTTTGGCTGCATGAACATGAACATTTACATATATATATGATGCAAGAAAAGGAACTGCCTTCGTCTTTGATTTTTCCCCCCTCAATTTTCCCTCCTGAAATATATATAAAATCGTGTAGATATATTAAAAAAAAGATACGTATATATATATATAAGTTTATATCTATATATATATGAAAATGTGTAAAAGTTTTTTGTAACGTGAGAAAGGAAAGAATTGAAAAAAGTCCATTGTCACAGGGTGAATATTGTTGTTTTAGATGATTCAAAATGGGGTTTTCCAACTTGGGTTGGGGTTAAAATGCATTGAAAAAATAAAAATGGGTGGATCAAAAATTCTGGAACAATTTGAGGAAACGCTATTTTCAATTGTTTTGTTGCTTTCATGTTGAAACGCCCTTTTTCAAGTCCCCCAAATGCTGAAAAGAAATTTATTTTAGTATTATTCTTTAAATATTTTTACCTATAATCATTTATAGGTATTTAAAATGGTTTCTTATTTTCGAATCACCCTGTAAATTCGGGCATTAGTAAAACCTTATCCAAATTTCTTATTCTCATGACATTGTTTTCAATGTCCTCATACTACAAACGAATTATTTCAATATTTACATTAGTCATTTTCAAAGTATGTTTAATTATACTTTGTACTAAGAGAAATCACTACCGACTTAATTCCCAGTTGCTATAGATTACCATGTAAAAGCGTGCAACAGGGGCTTAAGTCGGTTCTCAAAATTACATTTTGGATTTTGAATTTACATTTGTCAATTGGGGTTTCTACATTTTGCAAGTAGGCATTTGTTTTTTGTTTGAGTAGTAGTTATTAGTTATTGGTAATATGTATTTTGTTGGTGAATTTTGAGCATTATAAGGACAAAAGTTGGAAAAATGGCCATTTTGGATGTTGACAAACTTGGAAATTTGGTGGCATCTTCCCTGACAATGTGACAATGTATGTAAATATAAGGCTTATATAGGGAAACGGAAGTTGTGTCGTTTAGCTTCCGGTTGCTGACGACTCGTTCCATGAACAATGTTTGTGATACCAATTTTGTTTCATTTACTTATTCTTTTCTTTTTCTTTCTATTCCCATCTTCTCATTTCCTCTTTTCACATTTCGCTAAATGAAACACGCACATTTCTCTAATATATTACTATATAAATAATATAAATATCTACAATATACTAAACTCAGCATATTTATATGCAAACAAACCAATTTTTGAAACTTCTTTAACTTTTTTAAAAACCGTTACAAAATAATCTATTGAAGCACTGTACCGAAAAGGGATGTAACTTCCTATTTTATTTAAATTGTAATTTCAACCAACTGAATTTTAAAATTACATTTTATGAAATTATTAACTGCAATGTATGCAAACTTATACTATAAAACATCTTGCACTATTTATTAACATTTTGCAATTGTATAAAAGGAAATATAAAATGAAAAGAAATATGATTTAAGAAGCACATTCAAGAGTTGTTTTATTATTTATTTTTTTAAAGTTAATAAGGATAAATGTAATAAATAAGTAATGATGTTGTGATTTAAAGGTGATCTGAAGAAGTTTTTGGTCGACATCCGATCAAATAGTAAAAAATCACGACTTAAATTAGCAGTATTGTTGAAAAATGTGAGCAAATTTGGTGTATTATCTTCGCTCACAGTGATTATTGAAGTTTAAATCGAGGAATACGGGAGGAGTACAAACATCGAAACGTTTAGTGAAAGCGTCATAGTGATTGCATGTATTTGGAGTGCCAAAACTATGACGCTTTCACTAACAGTTTCGATGTTCGTACTCCTCCCGTATCCCCGATTTAAACTTCAAAAATCACTGTGAGCGAAGATAATACACCAAATGTGCTGACAGTTGACAACAATGTTGCTAATTTAAGGTGTAAATCTTTACTATTTGATCGGATGTCAACCAAAAACTTCTTCAGATCACCTTTAAATCCCTTTTCGAGTATAGGGCATTGCTTCATAACTCTTAATGTAAATTGTTGGAAAACAAATGATATATTGTTACATAATATGGAAATAAGTTTGTTGTGAATTTTGCTAATTTTTTGTATAGCATTTGATATAAATGTATAAAATAATTACAATTTTTGCCTTGTCTTCCGAATAATCAAAAGAGATTCATTTCTTCCTTACTGATCGTGTCTTCGTCTGTGATGTGAAAGTGTTTTTGTCAAATTTACAAAACAAACTGACTAGTTTCTTTCAGAAATCTTACAACTTGCATTGCAAGTGTGCGTGTTTTTTCTTCTTCTTTTTCACTTAATTTCTCTTCTTTCATAATTCCTCTGTCTCTTCTGTTTTTATTTGCTATTTTATTTTTTCAAGCAAAGGGCCGGCCGGATATGCAATGAAAATATTTTTGTTTTCTTCTCCCAGTGATAGTCTTATCTTAATAAAATTTTTTGATATATGTATTTTGAAAATTATAGTCGTTGCAAAACTGCAAAAATTATTCCAAGTCACAAAACTCCTCCATAAAAAACCATAAAACGCAATTTTAAATGCTACCATTTGGCCTTAATTAAGTTTGAGACAATACATATGTACTAATAAAACCATATTCTTAGACAAAAATAACTGTGAATTATAGTTTATTATATATTGATTTTTAAAATATTTATTTGAAGTTTATCTGGAAATTAATGAAATAGGGAAATTTATTTGAAAACAATTTAAAATAATTGGAAAATCAACAAATGTAATGTAATGATTTGTTTAATTCATTAATATTGTTAACAATATGTTTAAATAAATTACATTTAAGTGAATTGATATTAGCTTTATATAACATATAAAAAGTTTAATAGTGTGGCCATTTTGGATGTTTTGCCTGACAATAAATAGGTTTGAAAATAGTGTTTTATGTTGAAACAAATATTTTGTGACTTTTAATGAGTTTTCAGGAAAATGACAAATTTATTTTAGTTTATTTTTGTTTTGCTTTTTCCCGGTGTTTTTTTATTATTTAATTTAATTTTAATTTGAATTATAATTTTAATTTTAATTTACCTCTCAAGTGAAATGAAAATAGTAATACGCTTTTAAATGTAATTTCTGTCATGGTATTATAGATTGCTCGTTTGGTTGTTTAAAAAGAAAAACGAGCAGGTATAATTACATTATTACATAATTACATTAGCAGTAGTTGCAAGCATAGAATTTTTGAATTTTTGTTTTGAAATCCGAGCAGAAAACAATTTTAAACAATTTAAACAACTTGTGTGTCGCCTTCTCTGTCAACAAAAATTAACATCACATTGTTCCAAATGCGTTTCAACCTGATTAAGTGTACGAAACGCAATTGGTTCAATTTATTACACAAGTTACAAAGTGAAGAAACAAACTAAACCACCACCGACCACCACAATATAGGGAGCCTTGTATATATATTTTTTATACATGTTCGAGGCCTTCCCAAATTTTTTCCTTATACCGAGTGTTCGAAAAATACCTAAACCTAAATTACCCAATACATAATTATCACATTATCATTATATTTTAACTGCCAAATTGAGAAATTTGAATTGAATTGAATGGGACATCCATAAATTTAATGTTTAAAATTCCAATAGAGCAACTTTGTTCCATGTTTACTACCATTTATTTTGTAGCTAAAATTGTGATAATTTTTCACAAACTTCCTGAAATGGTATTCTATTTCCCCATTGAGAGATTTTTCTTAATAAATCAACAGTTCCTTTGTAAATATTAGGGTTTTTTTTGAAAATTTTGTCCAAACGTATTTCTGAAAGCCTCGGGAAAAAATATCAACAATTTAGCTCCATTGGAAAACATGGAACAGTAGCGCCACCTGTTGGCAAGAACAGGCGTAAACTAGCTAGCAAGTTATCCTCTTAAAGACAATGCTACTAATTTAAAAATATAACAGATTTTTCATTATTAGAATAATATTAACAAGACTGACACTATAGTTTGAATTAAAAAAAATCATTGAATTTCAACAAATTTGTTTTACGCCCATCTGGTGGCGAAAAAAGGAACTAATAACTTATCGGTGAATTTATACTCGTAACAAAATTTCCAACTATAGAATAATATTATAAAATCTATAAGACAGACAACACTACTTTGAATTAAAAGATACATTGAATTTCAGCATTTTGTTGCGCGCCCATCTGGTGGCGAAAAAGGGTACTACATACTATACATAAAGTAGGCTTATCTCAAAATCCCTTGGAGTTTTGCAAAATCCCTGATTTCTCATATTCCCTGTAACATATAGGCAACATTAATTTGCAAAATAGACTCCATGGTTTTAGATCCACATTATGTTAGGATTATAAATAACTTTTAAATAAAATACTATAATACTATTTAAATTTTACCGTATTGTAGGTAACATAAAAATGTTATTTTCCATATTTTATATTGAAAAATTTAACATCATTTATGGATGTTCCCATATAATTTACTGTAGATTAAAAACAACTGAATGCAGATTTTGCTGTATTATTTGAATATAAATTTAGGTTTTGAATATTTTTTCAACACTCTGTACAATGATGCCTTGCGAAGATGATTACGGTAATGATGATGTTGGAGTGATGATGATTATATTCGTTTGAATAACTGCCCTTACATTTACACAATGAGGAAAAATGTTGTGCCTTTGATTTTGTTTTTTGACGTTAAAATCGTCGATGCCAGCAAATTGTTTGATGATTGCAAGAATGGGAATTTTTGCCTGTATACATGTACACGAGTGTGAATGTAATAATAGTATATATATAAAAGGTGTGTTGGTCATCATGTTGACCACATACTCATTTTGCATGGTGCTTAAAAATGTCGGCAATCGCATTGTTTTTCTTGTTGCAAGCATTTTTGCATATATTGTTGATGTTGGTTGTTTGGCCCACACAATGTCAAGCAAAACAAATGACAAGTGAAATGAGAATATTGTAGTCATGAGAATATTGTCATTTTCAACAAACAAAGTCAATTAAGTGACCTATACTGACCATCCAAGCCTTCATTTTTCGCCTCTTGGAAATTGTTTTCGGCGTAAAAAAAAAAGTGCTCTATGGACGAAATGAATAAAAATTGTGCATTCCTGGCATGTTGCATTTGTAACATTATTTAATTACATAATTTAAAGGTGAACTGACAGGGTTTTGTAAGGTACCCTGATAATTGGTTTGTAAGTAGTTATTTGTGTCCCTTATACACTGGCGCAACCAGAAATCTATTACAAATTAAAAAAAAAAGTTATACGCGTTTTACCGAGCAAAGAGTTTGTATGGTTTCTATGGAAAAGGTACTGAGAAAGGTACTGACTTTCGAACAACTGAGCCACGCCTGAGCGTATAACTTTTTTTTTTTCAATTTGTAATGGATTTATGGTTGCGCCAGTGTATAAGGGACACAAATAGCTACTTACAAACCAATTATCAGGGTACCTTACAAAACCCTGTCAGTTCACCTTTAAGGGATTTTTTTGGAATTGTGTATTTATTTTCTTTACATTTTCTGAAAATCGTGCGGATGCAGTGGGAATGAATACTATGTTACTTCACCAGCAGAGGTCGGCACTTGCTGACGTGTTTATCGAAATGCATATGACGCATAGCTATGACGTCATCTCATGGCAACACTGCCGTTATGGATTTATTTTAAACTGGCCGGAAATAATAGTATGTTTTCTGCGATTAAATTGATTTAGAGTTACAAAAATGACATTTATGAAAGAAAAGTAATACAATAATGGTGTACGCGTCGTTTGACACGATAAATTAAGAAATATAACGCGCGAGAAAATCTTTATTGCGTCACCGTATCGCTAGATGGCGCCACTACAGCCATCGGGCTTTCCGCTTGGTGAGAACAAGGAGGTTCTTGGCAAGCGCAAGTCAGCAATGGCGGGAGATCGGAAGCGAAAATGCGATCGCCGTTTCTCTGGTGTGAAATATCCGTATGTAGAGTCACTTTAACGTATCTTATATTGCAATATTTACAATATGCATTGGGTTGTGTTGTTGTGTCGCAATAATTTATGAAGAAGTTTTCTAATTTTCAGACATCTTGAATTTTATTCTTCGATCGGAACCAAGATCGGAACATCCTTTTGCTGAATGTCGATCACCATCTACAACCATATATTTTACAACTTGGACTGCTTAAGAAGTCTACTGCAACTGAATATCGTTCTACAATCCATACGTTAGTACGAAAACATATGAACAAGCTGCACGTTTGAAGGTGAGTGAATCAATAAATATTACATTGAATATATATATATATAGGCTTATTAACTGTTTCTATTATCTTGTGCAATGAAATTCATGTATGACTACTTGTGTGAAGGTTTCTTGAAAACCTGCCAGTTTATGTAATGTCACTATGAAATACAATATTACATCTGCAGTCAAATTGAACACAAATCCAAGGTTTGCCATTATGGAAAATGTTTTTAGGCTGACATGTTGATCCATAAATTAACAAGAAACGGGTTACATTTAGCCTATTATTATTAGGCTATACCAAGAGTGGCTATACATACTACAGAAGGTGTATTTCAACATCTCGTAAATTACTATACACCGTCAAACCTGCTGCAAAATGTGCATAATTAAGGAATGTAACATTCTAATACATTATAATTTCCAGCTGTCACGGTAAAGGATTTACGTACCATAATCGACTTTTGAATTTCATTCCAAAATAACCACACTAAATAGCGGGGAAAAAATGATCACGATAGATGCATAGCCCACCACTAAACAAGCATGAAAAATCTGAGCTCTGTGACTGCAACACCTGATTTTTCATGATTTCCCAAAGGTAATCAAATCAGAATATCCTGCACATACGAGGGCTGTCCAAAAAGTACCCGACTTTATTTTTATTCTCAGTTCGCAATTACAATTTAATAATGAAACTTGGCAGAGGATTAGAAGGGACATTCAGGAGTATGTGTGTTTTTTTACGACCTTGCAACATGTACGGTTGCATCAGTGGAAGACGGATAGCGTTGCTGTCCAACACATGTAATGCAATCACCAATGATGGCATATAATAAAGCTCTAAGTGCTTTAATTTAACATTCACTCAAATACAGTTGTAGCAATAACAAATACATACTATTTCCATAGGTTTATATTATATGACACCGACTTTGTGCACTATCTTGCACTGTTAGAAATTGTAGTTTCAGTCAGAGTTTCTGCAACTTTCCTTCACTGGAGCTTGATAGAAAGCTGTTGTGGCATTTGGGTATTCTGCATCGTAGAAGAACTAATAAATGCAGAATGAATTATTGTTTCTTGGAATATTAGTGAATCACATTTATGATATATGTGGATAAACAGAATAGTAATTTACTGTGTGATCAGGATTAAGAGAATAGCACACAGTTTGGCTTTTTCCAAATCCTTGAATACGTCTGATATTAGAGATGTCTTCTTCATTGAGAGTTGAGGTGTTGTAATTGGTCAAATAATTATATAAATCGTAGTTAATTAAATCGGAGCTTTTTTTGTTGCGGACACTTTCACTGAACACAAAACTTGCTATGAGAATATAACTAAAAAGAAAACATGTTGCAAAGGTTGTATTGCTTTATATACTTACGGCAGTTGGTCTACGTGAAATATTTTATTCAGTTCTTGCATCGAACCAAGTTTTGCGCAGCTTGACACATTTGCTGCAGGATAGTAATCCATTACGATTATACACATCTCATCCACATTTTGCAGGCCACCCTATTAAATATAGATTTTTACGTAATTTTTGCTTAATTACGGCTACGCAATTGCAATACAGTGAAATCCGTTTATAAGAAACTCGAAGGGACAGCATATTTTGGTTATTATAACCGAAGTTTCTTACATACGCACTTCTGATATAAGAAACTTTTTTTGAAAAAGTTCACTATAACAGGATTGCTGGTTAAACACCTGCACCATAAT
>JAQFZQ010003504.1:0-10596 GCA_034696005.1 Glomeris marginata | reverse complement strand
ATAATCTTCAAGGTCATCCAAGTTCTAACTTTTGAACTGTTGAAGATGGGACACAATTTCGAATTGGGCGATTGAAGTGCACATCCGATTTAGTTCATCAAAATTATTTTCTTAAAATTTGGTGCAGCAATTTTTGAAATGCGGGTATCCAAAATGAATGCTGTGCGCTGCATTGAAGGAACGCCTTGTTTACTAAGGGTTAGCACCTAGGACAGGTTGCTGCTACATTTCTGTGGTTTATTTTCATACATGTTAAGCGGTCCACTACTTACAACCCTTAGTAAACAATGCGCACATTATAAATATTTCCAAAAATCTGTGTACGGTTTACAAATGTACCACATTTTTTTAAACTAATTTTGATTAACTAAATGGAATGTGCTCTTCAATCGCCTAATTCGAAATTGTGTCCCATCTTCAATGGTTCAAAAGTTAGATCTTGGATGACCTTGAAGATGACGTCATAGGTCACGTGCGATTGATTTTCTGATTCCTTGCATGTGACTTCCTATTCAACTGTGAGATAGTTTTTATTCTAATTGCCACCGTTTTATTTATATAAATCAAGGCCCAGACTTTTGGTTCACCTTGTATAGTGAAAAGTATAGAGTAATTTAATACCTATCCAACGTTACCTTAAACATGAAAATTAACCAAGTAGTTTAGGATATATTTGCGTTTTCCTTTATTCTGAAGGCCACCCGCTATTTTGAAAAATGGTGGCTAAAGTCCAAAAATTTAAAAGTGGCACCCATGCTATATTGCAATTTTAACATGTCAAAAATGAATTGCAATCATAAAAAAGGTCCTCTCAAAAAACGCACGGGCTTTGGTATCTCGACTGGACTTACAGATGACAGTGACGAAGAAGTTAGTCATGCACTCGCTGAAACACACCAGGAGTGGCTAGAATTTGCTCCACATCACCGTGGATTATTGCTACCAAATCCTCTTGTGCATCAACTGGGGTCTCATACACGAGATCTTTCATCCAACCCCACAAGTAAAAGTCTAGTGGATTTAGGTCTGGCAATCTTGGAGGCCATGTAACTAGTCCTCCTCGGCCAATCCATCGTTGTGGGAAGTGTTAATTGAGGAAATTGCGAACCTGTAAGGCAAAGAGCGCTAGAACACCATCCTGTCGATGCCATAGGTCTCGCGCAATTTCTAATGGCACATCATCCAAAAGGTCAGGTAACAGGACATCCTGTAAGAATGTCAGGTATGTCGTTCCATCTAGACATTGTGGCAACATGCAAGGACCAAGCAAAACATCTCCTACTATTCCATCCCACAAGCATACGGAGAACTTTTCCTGATTACCATAACGTGTTGTGGGATGATTGTCATGTGCCCCATGTGCCGGTTGTGAGCGTTAAGGTGGAACATTGTGAATTTTCGAACGTTCGGGCCTTACAAAATTGCTTACTTTAAGGCCAAAGCATGGAAAGAAATCAATAAAAAAATATTTACAGAAAGCTTAAATCCTGCTCTTTCAAAATCCGTTTTGTTTTTGACAGTGCATTAGATGAATCCGCTGCAATTAAATCGTGAAAGTTGGCAAAATATGTCGTGTTTTTTGGCCTTGGGCGAACTCTTACAGGGCCAAACAAAAAAAATTGTTTGGTTACAGTAACATGAGTGAAAAAAATAGGGTCGGTAGGTCGCGACGATTTTTTTTTATAATTATTTTTAATACTGTCAATCAATTGGAAATAGTATTCAAGAAGGCCCTAGTTATTCCCATGTAATATAAAACGTTTTTAAAAGATGCCTTCTCACTGTATTTAGGCATTTATAAGTTAAACAAACGATGGAAGTTGAAGCCGGCATCTTAAAATCGCGGATTTTTTAAAAAAGTTAGTCAAACTTGTTAAAAAATACAAAAATTAGCAAAAATAATTTAGGGTCGGGGCGACAAAATAGGGTCGGTCAGTTACTGTAACCAAACTATTTTTTTTGTTTGGCCCAGGCGTAATTTTAATTGTACAGAAATAATATTTTCACTAAAAGATTCATCACCTTCGATTTATTGATTATTTTCAACCGTTTTTCTTTTGTGCATCCTGATGGCGAGTATTTAATTGTTAACGGAAAAAATGGAACGACTTGTGGCTCATAGCCACACCCATTTGTGAGCCACTAAAGGCCGCATTTTGTCCGTTAATAATTAAATACTCGCCGTGAGGACTCAAAAAAGGAAAACGGTTGAAAATAATAAGTAGATGCGAAGGTGCTGCATCTTTTCGCGAAAATATTATTTCTGTACAATTAAAATTACGCCTGTGAGAGTTCGCCCAAGGCCAAAAACACGACATATTTCGCCAACTTTCGCGATTTAATTGCAGCGGATTCAACTATTGCATTGACAGAAACAAAACGGGGTTTGAAAGAGCAGGATTCAAGTATTTTTTTGACTTATTTTCATGCTTTGGCCTCAGCCACTCGATCGAGTGGCTGAGGCCAAAGCACAATCGTTTACAGGATGATGCGAGCTGCATCCCAATTTTCCTGTAACCATGCTTTTCAGTGGTAAGGCTACGTTCACCAGGTACGTTTAAGGTGGAACATTGAATTTTCGAATACCACTCGAGTGGTATGAAAAGCATGGTTACAGGAAAAGCATGGTTACAGGAAAAGCATGGTTACAGGAAAATTGGGATGCAGCTCGCATCATCCTGTAAACGATTGTGCAAATTCTACTCTCATAGGATAATCCGCTGGTGATGCACTCTGCAAATGATAGGCATATGACCATCCCCATGTAAAACACGCAACAAGGACTGATGACAAGCTCCTAATGCGTGCTACAGCACATGTGCTAGAATTGATGGGTTTTCATCAACAGCCTGAAGTACCTGTTCTTCAAACTTGGGATTACAAACATCCCACCCTGTGACGTGCCTATTTGCCTGTAGCAAGAGTGGCATAATTTAAATAGCTCACAATTTCCTGCCACACTGGTATTGACTGTCCAACCGTACCTGCATTAAGTCAGTCTGTCGTAACCAACTGTGAATGTTTACGAACGTGCATGAGTTTGGCAGGGGCCTGCTTGGAAATTTATCATGAGAAATTCGCTGTGCAGCACGCCCATTGCCATCTGCGAGTCCATACACAAAATGTAAATCAGCAAGCTCTTCCCATGTGTGCTGCTCCATGTGTAGATTAACCGACTATTAATGAGGTCAATAAGCCTAATGATGTTTGACCTTTGGATCAAGTATTCCGAAGGTGCTTTCACCTACACCTGCATCAGCTTTTCCAGCAAGATTTCCAGGTTTGTTAAGTTCAGCCATACTTTGACATCCTGTGGGGCCCTAGGATTTGTCTGCGAGGACAACCCCTCTGAATTTGCCCACATAGTTCCGGACCACCCTGTATAAACTTAGTACTAATAAGTAACATGCCATCAAAACATTCATACATTGGTGGTCATGGAAAACCTGCCTGCATTTAAACATTTGAGCCAACTGCATAATAATGTCACTTTATGCAAATACGTATAACAATATTTTCGTCAAAGGAATAAATAAATGATAATGAAAATATTATATATAGAATAGGAATCATGAAACATTGAGATATTTATAATCTCTTTCCGACATTGTTTCTGATTCGGGCTTAGCCAAAATCATACAAAATTACTACCACTTTCCAAAACACGTGTCGCTGGGAAGCACAGAATATCAATCATAAATCAGTACAACATATGTATTTATTTTGTCAAGAAAACAGTAGACGTATTTTTTTAACGTATACCACATTATAAATGATGTTCTAGATCTTCAGGACAACTCTTCTTGATTGCCAATTGCTCAATTTCATGTATGCAGTTTCCAACATTGCAGTCATGTGATCTGTTAACTAAAAATATATATTTTCCTTAGTTTGTATGTCAGTGGACACCGCAAAATTAATCCCAGTGTGTAGAAAAGAGAGTCAAAATCTTAGTTGCTCTTCAATTTAAAAAATAAAATTAATCCACACTTCCAGTCTTCCGTATTTTTCTAACAAAGCACATACACATACATACCTTTAGCTATATCCCATGTAATTACCAAATTTATTTAAGAACTTATGTTAATGTCCAACTGAAGATAATCATTTGCTATTCACATTTTTGCCACTATTCATTTGATTCATAGCAATGCTTCACAAGGTCCTTTTCATGGGACTGAACACATAGGTGCAAGGTATGGGTAGTGTATTACTCTCTTGCATAATAGGAATTGTGCATTACTATTCGTTTTGGGAGTTGTGTATGACTCTTGCGTAATAAGTGATATTGCATTGTTGTGGCGGTCCTCTGTTAATTGCTATTAGGGGCGTGTTCACTTGATATACTGTATACAATTGCGGACAACCGATTAGGGACAGGCCGACAGATGTCCATTTTTATGAAAATATATTTTGCTTCCTTGAAAAGATGCCCAATTCTATAAATTGTGTTTAAAATTGCACTCTTTAATGCAGAAACACATGCAGTTTTATATTCATACATGGACAAATAAAAGAGTTAGATGGTGATTTGTAAGTTGTTCGGTATATTTTGACAGACAACCGATTAGGGACAATCATGATTACCATTCGAAAATGGAACGCACATTCTGAAAACACGTAAGCATCACATATACAGGGAATCATTATGAACAGAACATTTCATGAATTCAGTATGTGAAAGTATAAACCCAGCCAATTGCAATATAAGGCATAATGCATTACAACATGGGCACACGACGTGTTTAATTGCCCGATTGGTTAGTTTGGGTTATGTTAATTTAGGTTAGTTTAGTTTGGGTTAGGTTTTTTCGTTCGAAAGAATGGCAAAGAAGTCGCATTATTCAGCTGGGAGATGTGCAAATGTGGTTGCCTATCCATAGGTTCGTGTAGCCCAAAAATTGACATCATTGTGGATCGCGGCAAAGACCGGCATGTCAGTTAGAGTAGCCCTTTTAAACACCTCAAATCTTAGCACTGAATATAGAAACCCCCAGGAACTGATTGCAATTGCCATCAACTACACTTTATTCTAATGCTATAGAACAATATGGCCCAGTTACTTTTATTTCTTACCTTGCCACGCCACACAGCACATCGCGATCTAAGCTTGAATTCGAATGTCACATCGACAACGAACTAAACTAGTCTAAACTAATCTAACCTAAAGTTAAATAGTCTCAACAGGGTGTCTACTGAAAACTTCTGTCAAATTCACATGACTTTTCCAGAATTTTCATTACCATTTATAAAAAAAAAAACGTTACCTTATAAACAAACTTTAATTCGAATTTTCAAGGTACAGTGAACCCTGTTATATGGTATACTTGTATTAAGGGACCACCACCTGCTTGTTAAGATCAATTTTCCTCGATCCAGTAGAGCTCTATGGGATTTTTTAACATATGTGATAAGCCCATCTGCCAAACGCTGGCAAGATTTTTGAGGCAAAAATTACTCAAAACCCGTTAAATGGGGCACTTTCTTTACAGAAAAGTTTTAACAAAATTTGAGGTTCATTCAAATGTAAGGGACATTTGGTATATGTATCACCTTACACTTCTAATTATAACTCCTCACAGCGGATTCATGTATTTTAGTACACTTAATAATCAAAAAACATGTATAGCTATGCTGTATAATTTTTTGTGTAGTAACTGCGTTAAGGGACCACCAATGAGCTTAGTCCAGTTTCTCTATATTGTACCGCCATTGGCCCTCTTAAACAGGTTTCAATGATTCGCCCAAAACCTTTAATCTCTTCACACAAAATTAGTAATAAATCACACTTTTTGCTATTTCCGTAAAAACGATTCAGTTAAAGACTTGAAACAATATAAATACATTTTCACCGTTGTTCTAAAACATGTAAATTTCGCAAAAATTCTTGCCTTCTCAGAATGGTTTTTGAAAAACCATGACTTATTCAAGAATTTCATGAGTAGACACCCTGTTACATTAACCTAACTTAACATAAACTAATTGAACCATTAAACATACCGTGAGCGCATGTCGTAATGTACGTATAATGCCTAGGCATTTTGCAAATGGTCAAGCTTGTCACATAATTTGTAACATACACAATTACTAATGAAATTACCATAATGATTAAATATTTACATTTAATTCCTTCTTTCTTAGATGTGCGATGCTTACACGTTTTGATGTGCGTTCAATTTTTGGATCGTAATTATGCTTGTACCTAATTGGTTGTCTGCCAAAATTTACCCAAAAGCTTGCAAATCATTGTCTAATAACTCTTTTATTGATCTGCATATGAATATAAAACTTCACGTGTCTCCGCAGAAGTGTTCTTTTAAACACAATTTATAGAAATAGCGTATTTTTTAAGGATAATGGGAATATGTCAGCTTGTCCCTTCGGTTGTCCACCACTGTATATACAGGGTGTTTCTGAACTCTCTGGACAAACTTCTTCGGGAAGTTGGGGACAATAAAACGAGGACGTTTCTCCTAATACATACATTGCATGTCCTGATACAAGTCTCTGATACTACAGGGCCATGAATCTAGCAACATCAATATTGATATAGCAGGAATTGCACAATGGAGCAAGGGACAACCGTAAATTGGTGTTATTTCCAGACATTGCCTGCCAGCCAGGACCGACTTTCTCCCAATAAGAGCAGTCAATAATTTGAGAATAATTTTTGAGAATACGGACCTTACGAAGCCGCAATATCCATCAAACGAATAGGAACAAAAATGCAACTGGCAAATGATTATCTGCAGTTGAAAGTAATTTTTAAAAGTTGGCACAATTAAATTTGGTAATTACATGGGAAATAGCTAAAGGTCTGTACTTTGTAAAATAAACTATGGAAAACCGGAATAGCGCATCACTTTTTTTTTTAAATTCAAGAGCAACTAACTTTTTGACTGTGCCTCGTACATTAGTGCCTAAATGATCCCTGAGGAGCCTGTCTTGAAACGCATTCAGCTTTGCATACTGGAACCTCTCAAGACTTGCACGTACCCTCAACACCTGCATAAAAATATACAAATATAAACACTCAACAACAATCATTAGCATTATATCATATACGTAATTATACTAGCCTTCTCCTGTTGAAGTTTTGTTGTTATAGGAAAGCACAGCCAGAAATGACGCAATAGTTCACAAAGGGCGTTGTACAAATTCCTCATCTCTGACCGCACATCTTCTGGCACAGATTCTATAATGATGCACTTTATTAAGCCTTCAGTAAAAAGTCTGGTGAATGTTATACATGCAATTATATCGATCAATGACAAGCAGTACACATAGTGTACCGGTGCAGGATTTCAAACTGCATCAAGATACCCAAACATTTCTTTAAAGTTGAATCAACTCCACACATATATGAAAACAATATTATTTCAAGAACGTACACACAGTGTGACCACATCTCGGGGCTCATCTCTCAAGTGCTATTTTTGCCTAAAAGCCTTTCTTCCGAACAGGCTGTCTTGTGAATTTGGTGGATCCAAAATCCAGTTGGTCCCACACCAGATAAATTACAGACGTTTTCATTTTTAACATTTATATGCATATGCACAAAGTACACAATTCTAGTTGGGTCATTCGTGTCAGATCAACCAGTTATTCATCACACCATCTCACATTTCCTTTGTTTTGTTTTTTATTCAACAGAGCATAATACATAAGGACAGCACTATCTCAAAATTTGACCATTATTGCGCAATTTGTAACAGGTATACATTTTTCATGGCAGGTTAAAAAAAAAAAAAAATCCTTGATATCTTTGGCAGTAATTAATCTAAACATATGAAAATACGCCTCAAGATACAATTTTGAATGCTGATTTCAAAGATATGAATAAAATTTGGAATAAGACATATTGATAAGTACATATTTCATACCCTTCCAACTTTTCTTTTTCGCTCTAGTTTCCCCTTTCCTAAATGTCTCCCTTAGCACTTAATCCTTCCCTGCACCTCTTAGGGATCTGTTGACAATATCACCATATCATCCGTGTAGGCTAACTTAAATATCTTTAACTTTCCTCTCATCCCCAAGTGCTTTACTTCCTAATCAGCAGCTTCGTGACTACCGTGTCAAATGTTGCTATCAGATCAACAAAATAAGCATATAACTTTCCTCTTTTATCTCTTAAACCTTTCGCCACCAATGTATGTAATACAAAAATATTCTCCCTAGTTCCTCTTCCCTTCCTGAAGCCAGCTTATCTTTCCGGTTATAACTTCTCTTCATCTGCCCACTTGGTCAGCCGTTCGTTAAACTGTCGTAAATTTTTTACATGTCGTGCTTAGCAAAGAGATTCCCTTATAATCGTCTGCCTTGTGTATATCCCGTCTTATAAATTGGGACAACAATAGCCTCTTCAATCATCAGGAATCTTTCCCTGCTACTTTCTCCTTACTCAAATTCGCTATTGCATCTGTATTTCTTCATCCGTAATCAAATAATCCCATAATCTAAATTCCTCCTCCTGCACTCATTCCTTTTCTACCATTGAATCCAGACTAGCATATGCACCTAAAAGTTCTCCGAAATACTTTATCCGCCGTTTTTCATCAATATTAATCAGTCCATTCCCCATTTTCCTCCTGATTTGGAATTATGCACTTATGTTTTATACAATTGACAAAATTGTACTGTTTTGCCCTTACGCAAAATGTATATCAAATTCAGACCCAGTTGTATCTGGTAATCTGATCAGGCCCAAAATTGAGCGTATCAGGCCAGACCTGGTGGATGTAACCAAATGTTGTGGATCTGGCCAGATGTTGGACATGTGCTAATTTGTGGACCTGATCAGATTACTATAGATTTAACATACCAGATAACATTGGTACTGGATTGGATATATTTATATTATGTATGGCAACATTTATCACACATTTTAATCTAGCTCATTATTTATATAGTACTAGCGCTCGATCTATGCGTTTTTGGGATTAAGTTGGGGAGAAGCTCCCCATTGTCCGATAATTGTTCAATGTTGACCCTTTATTCACCTGCGGAACTTCTAAGAGAAAGGGTTGAGACTTACTCCCCCTTCTTAATCCAAAAAGCGCATAGATCGAGCGCTAGCACTATAATTGCAACTAACTTTTTGACTGAACCTAGTACATTTGGTACACTGTACATGTTCATAACTTTGATAAACCTTGTCAAGTTCAGCTAAAGTTGGTTTACCGGATTCATCACGAGATCCATATGATATACAGTGGAACCTCAGTTTAGGGACACAAGTTGTTCCAAAAGTCTGTTCGTATACCGATTTGTTAGTAAACTGCATTTGTTAGTAAAATGCATTAATCTGTACCCAAAACTCAGATGATTGCTCATTTAAAATTTAGAACAGAATTTCATACATGTAATCGTATACAAAAGCAATTCGAAATTGGTTACAGCAATGTTAAGTTCAAATTAGTGAACACAATGCAGCATTTTGTTCACATGAAATTATGTATGGATAATTATACACCCAAACATCCAATACATATGAGGAAACTGTAAAAATACTGCACAAGGTAGAAAGAGTTCAAATTTAGTCTTGCAGAACTGGGCGTTCGATGTAGGTAAACCATGCCCTCCACCTCCACCCCCCCCCCCCCCATTCCATATTCCCAAACATATACATCAACGAAACTCCCGAATGGCAATAACATGATGGGCACTTTATCTTAGCATCTAATAGCCTTGTGTTGACAAATTGCTCGTTTGGGAACCAATATTTTGCTCAGAAACACAACAACTTTTTGCTCGGAAAAAATGTTCAGGAACTGAATTGTTCGAGAACCGAAACGCTGTAAACCGATGTTCCACTGTACACATATAACACCCCAAGGCAAACACCAAGGGAGGGGGTTTGGAGCTCAGTAAATCGCCCTGTATATCAAAATCGTATTCTCAAATTCTTGAGAATATACGTACAAATACAGGCGATCAAACTTTGTTCAAATATACGACGGTGTATCCAGCAAGTATTAACCGCTCTATACGTTAAAATACAAATAAGTTGTAAAGTCAAATGTTAATAATGAATACCTTTGATATGCATCATAAACTATTCTGCTAATATTAACCTTGAGTCTGAAAGTGTTTCTTGGCCCTAGGAAAAATAACTTTAGTGCGAGGTCCTTTCATGTTTCTGCCAGTGTATTGAGCAAGTCAACTATAGGTTCCATATCTTTTAAGCTGTCAAACTTTTGTGAAATAGTATGTTGGCCCACTTAGAAGATGTGAGGGAACAAGTTTTTACTGTCTTCAATAACTGCAATAGGTTATTATTAATAACCCATAACATTCAAAAGTCATACCGCCATTACTGCAATTCCAGTACACTGGAAGACGAACCTCGCTCAAGAAAGTCTTCAATATCGAAAGCTGAGGAACATGTGGAATGAGTGAGGGCTCTTGTAAGTGACTCTAAAAATACTTTGCGCTAACCAAAACTTGGCTCTTCATAAGGAATGTTCCCCATAGGCTCATTGCAACTTTTCATAGGTCAAACTCGGCGATTTACCAAGCTTAAAGGTGAACTGACAGCGAATCCTAACACAATCATTTGTTTGTGAAAATCGACAAATAAAATCACAAAGAATC
>JAQFZQ010003503.1:0-10597 GCA_034696005.1 Glomeris marginata | reverse complement strand
CCCGACCCCTAAAATGAGTCGACTCTTCTGTGTGTGAGTCATTTTCCGCACAATCTTTCATGGCGCTTACAGTAAATGTAACAAGCGCACCAGCGAGTCTACTTTCAGCCAACGGGGAGGAAGAAGCACAAGGTTAACGGTTTTTCACATCTTCTAAACTCTGGATAGAGTATAAGTGAATTTTATGGCCGCGCGCATTGCCCATACATGCTGATTAAACTGAAAACTTTTACGCATTGGGATTTTATTCTTTGTTAATTAAATATAAGTACCTCATAATGAGCTGCGTCACTATGCGGACATATGCATTTACCGATCGGTTATAACGACACCATAGTTTTATTACATAATGAGATAAAATAGTGGGCGCAGGACATGATGTTATATAACGAAGTTGAACTGTGATTGCGAGCGAAGTTATTCGTGGGGCAATGTTATAGTTAATTAATTCGGATGGGGGCGATAATAAAAAGGTTGGAGTGGTGTGGAAGCAAGCAATGTTCGAATAGGATGAAATATGGTGGAAAGTCTGAAAGCTGAGAAGTGGATGAACAGAGTTTTGATAATTTACGTTCGCTGGGAGCACCGTAAATTGGGCGACACTTTTCCCCTGGTGTCGTCCGGGGAAAGGTTAATGAAGTCGTAAAAATGTCCCCCCTCAGTGCTGTATATGTTTGCGGGAGAGTTGGAGCTGGAGTTGTGGAGGGGGGAGATGTGTATTGCGAGGGGGGAGATGTGTATGGGTATCCGGGGTATTCTTTGCTGAGATCGAGTATATTGGAGCATTGCGCATGCGCACACCGAGCCAGATGCAATCGCTGTGACAAATTTGGCGGGAAAATTTACGGCCTCCGTCCATCGGCAATTGCGCATTGCAGCCAACGAAAATCCCACATAAATTGCGATGCCCATTTTTAGCAATGCAATGCCCGAGTTGCGCGCACCAAGTGCAAGCGCAGTCAACTGCTGCACGAATCTAATTCCCCAACGGATTATTATTTTTCCGAGCACAATTCCCGAATCGTATTACTATTCGCCAATCAGATTAGGAACAAGTAGCTCTTGCGTTCCCCAATTTACTTCAGACTTTTCGAGCAGCGGCCGATATATGAATATAACGAACGCACTGCGCTGCATTTTTCATGCGCAATCAGTTTGAATGACAATATTATGATATGCATGGACTATTAATTCCGCACTAACAACACATTTATCCTTCCAGTACTTTCAATCTACTGTCGCATGTGAACTTTCCCTTACGGGAATTTTGAAAGCTGAAGCATGCGAGCGGGTAGGATGAAAGTGAGATCGTGTAAAGGTGCGTTTTCATGGGCTTGTATTTGCATTGTATCTGGAAGGAAGTCTAGGTCAATAAGTTGTTATTCTGTACATTCATTCGCACTTTTGTGACGTTATTGCTTTATAATTTACTCGAAAACAAAACCTTGCGTGAGCAAGTTTGTCGCGGTTGGTGTAATTGCGCGCAGCATCGCAACTGTCATTAGCATGAAACCTTACATGCAACAGCATATTCCCCAATAATATAACTACATTTTCTCGGTTGTTATCTAATATGTCAGCCAAATATCGTCAGTGACGTCACGTGCACTAGCCATGAACATATTCCACTTCATTGGTGGAATCATGAAAACATGCAAACGTGTTTGGTGCACGTGGTTAGTATTTGTAAAACTCCAATTTAATCATGTTTTGGGTGGAATCTTAGGTTTCAAATCAACAAACCAACTACTTTGTTTACTCCATTTTACGGCAGCACGACAAATTACAAGCTGTTGAAAATCCTCGCACAGGCACGCGTGTACGATAGCCCAAAAAGTTTTCATTTGCAGAGTTTACACGCACATGAAAACACATCTTTAGATTTGTTTAATAGTATTTGCAGATATGCTGAACAACAAGACTTACTTTATTTCTCACCCTGGTTATAGAAAGATACAATGCAAATTACATAAATTATATAATCTACATACTGTTATTCCATATAAAGCTTACATTGCAAATTGCCTTCAGCATTCGCCGCAAGGAGGATGAAAGTGGAACCTTGCAATGGTGTGTTTTCACAAGTGTGTAAACGTTTCAAAGACTAGTTTTGTGGGCTATACACCAACTAAACATCAAATCCAGACTGGTTATACAAGATTCTGAATTAATTTTATGGGGAAAAAACTTGCTTCACCATTCAGGATGCAATGGCAAGGATAAATGTAGAATTAAGTTTGAACTTTTGTTCAAACTCAAGAGCACATCCATTTGATTAACCTTTTCCTTTTTTCCCCTCCCTGTCGCACACGCATGTGGTTCAGAATATATCAGTGGAGATTGAGGTGCTGCATCACCAATCTCCAAGAACGGATGGATCAAAAAATGTTTCCCAAATCGAAACCAGGGAAAAAATAAATCTGAGAGGGAAATGTAAAGAACGCAAAGGACATGCCGTCCGTAATGAAAAAAGGGAATTAAAAAACAAACAAACCCCCCAATGATAAATTATTCCTCAAAGTAGATTTTGTTTGAAAAACAACACATACGTGCTGTCTACAAACCAATACAAGAAGTTTTATATGCAGTAACCACGCAACAATGCTGCGGCTGGAATATTTAGCTATAAAGTCCATCCAGTGCTAACTTCACCACAAATCATGATTGGTTGTCCTTCTCTGTGAGGATTACAAGAAAGTATGACCAATGAGCAACAAGTATGACTAATTACTAGCCAATATTTCGATCATAACCTTCATACCTATAATCAAAACCAAGTACTCAAAAAAACTGATAAGGCAAATAGCCATAATTAAGAGCAATGCACATCACAACTATAAAAAGAAAAGAACTATCGTGACTAGATACTTAAAACACCTGCAAGGAGTATGTACCTAATTGAAAAGCAAAACACTTTACATGACTAGAAAACTTTCCGTTATAGCCGAGGGAAAGGTTTCCAGGGACCACAAAAGCCGTTTGTTAGTTCATTATAACCTGGTTTTTCTATATCACGCCACACAATATTCAAGAGACGGCAAGTTTTGTTCATTATAACCGGGTGTTCGTTATAACCGAGTTCGGTACAACCGGGGTGCATGTTAGTGTTCAAATTTATATAGAGAAATGTGCAGCTTGCTGCGCAGTTAGAAAAGGAATTGGAACGTGCAGCAAGTGTGCAGCATGTGTGTCAATGTTTCACTTGCATGTTTATCATACCCCGAGGTAAAAGTTTCTTTGCAATTCCCGGTCATAGGGTTACGTTGTGACATCATGGGCCAATTGACTTCATGTTGGCTGCCAAAATTTTCCCGAACTAGCGCTTTTTAACCCTGCATTGTACTACAGCATAATTTTAATTCTGGCTGCCATTGAGGCCATTTCCATGAACAGACTTTCCTGTAGGAATGTGATGTAACCATTAGCAACAGTAGTTGTGACGTCACACAATGTCCAGCTTGCACCCTGCCCAATCTTGCATGCTGGACATTGTGACATCACAACTGCTGTTGCTTATGGCTACATCACATTCCTACAGGAAAGTCTGTTCATGGAAATGGCCTCATTGTCTGTGTGTAAGCGGTGTAAGTATTGCATATACTAGTAGTACAGTGACCTACTTGCATTTGCTATGCATTTTTAAATATGTTGACCACCTGTTAAAGTTGACCGGATATTTATGGAATCGCGAGAAGTTAACATGCGTACACAAGTTTCACTGTAGTACTATGTATACTAGTATGCAGCATGGTTGTGGATTTGGAACATTGCATCCTCATATTCATTGTTGCGTGCATGAAGCAGTGAAACCAATCTGTGCTTGCAGCTGCTGCCGATTGTCGAATGGAAATAAAAAAATGTCCAAAACTAATCACAAATGGCGTCTTGGTTTTGTTTGCACGCAGCAAAAATTCAACGAATCTATCAGATTTCTGCCGTTGACGTTCAGCAAACGAAAAGGAAAGATGATAAAAAAGAGCCTAATGCTAATTCAAGAGCAGGATTTCTATTCCCAGCTCCAATTTGGAATTCCGGTGCGCCAGATTAGCAGTATTGTACAAGTAAATAGAAGCCTATTTGAAATTCAAGGAAATTTACATGTTCTGGATTTGCCTCAATGAACGATAAGCACTCACTTTAACATTAACAATAAAGTTTGATAGATGGCAGAGTGACAAATTATAGTATGGTATAACAGGATGCAAATGCAATCCACCTACGTACACAGCTCAGGCAAATGCAACAAACACATGACAGAAAATATTACTAATTCAGGACACAGACATTACAAGTGGTACAAATATAAAAATATATTTTTCTTAAAGGAGATGAAGAAAATATTATATTGGCCATTTGATAACCATATTTAATATATCCATTAAAATCGAAAATTCTAAAATTAGCATTTCAATTCTGGCAACTATAGGATATTGGTTAATGAATATTAAAAGGGTTAATTCACAACAATTTCCTGAAGATAACATTTTGAAGGTAATTAATCTCAATGTTATTTGAAGTAACAAATATAGCATCAATTAATAAAATCAGATTTAAAAGTTATAAATACATAAAAGACGTTTGTGATTTGATACGTAATTTAATATAACAGTAAATACTATTACCTTAAATAGCAATATGAATTTGATGGAACAGGACCATTATAAATATTAAGTATGTATGTAAAATATTACTTAATTAACATTATGTGTATTATTTGATGTAATTAAAATATTTAAAACATACAAAAATCTGTTATTTAAACCTCAAAATCCAAATTTCTCATTGCAATTAATTAGAGCAGTTGAATATTGATCTCTGTAATAATTCATACGTATGAAAATAATATATTTGGGATATAAATAATTGTAATACATAATTCATGCATTAGGTACCTAATCATCACAGTTTAATATTTATTGTTATAGAAATCATAAAATGCTTCATGTTACAGCTCATAAAGACCAGTTAACTTCAAGTATAAATAAAAATTTTACGAACGTTATATGTTTATGCAAATGAAGAACGTTATCAGGCTATTGCCAACAATATGCATAACAATAATTAATTAGATATTCTCAAATATTCGCTGACCTCGGGATTAATGGCAAAAATTTGCAAGTTCGTTTGCATTTGTTGGCGTTGGCAAAGCACATAAAAGTGATAGGCCTAACCTAATAGCCATATTCAGCTATCACAAGTTACACAGAGCAACATTTCGCTAATCTAATTTTTTGTCAGAGCACAAAATTAATCTCTTTATATGGTTATAGTATGTTAGTTATAGAAGGGATCAAGGAGAAAATTTGAGCAGAATATCCGCGAAATTAATACTATTTGGAACATGTAGTACAGGGTGGGCAAGAATTCTGGGCCCTCGAAATATTTTAGAAACTGTGAGTGTTACAATTGTACCATGGTCACAAGTGAATAGTAAGTCATATGCGAGGATTCTTAAAATGATATCGCACGTGACCTTGCATGTCACCTTCAAGGTCGTTCAAATTGCATCTTTTTAACCGTTGCGTTTAGAACCAAAGTCGCAATTCGAAAGTTGTAGAGCACCGTAAAATCAGTCTATTAGAGCATATTTAGTATTTTTTGAGTTAACTCACAAATTCATTTGGGAGGTTTGCTAACAGGGAATGCATAGTTGCACCCTTGCAGACGTTTCCCTGCCTGGAATCCAGTAAGACAATGGAGAAAACATGACAACTTCACTAAGAATTTGCAGTACAATACACTAACTAGATGACACAGGGAAATTTCTGAATAGGTCCAACTAGGTATCGTCTGTTCAACATATATTCTTAATAAATTCAGTTTCCCTCTCATATTACGAATCGTGTTCTATTAAACTAATTTTATGATGCTCTACAACTTTCAGATTGGGACTAGGGTTCTAACTGCGACGGTTTACAATATGAAATTAGAACGGCCTTGAAGGCGAAGTCCAAGGTGCCATTTGATTTTATGAATCCTCACATGACTTCCTATCTACTTGTGACTATGGCACAATTATAACACTTGCCGTTTCTAATATGTAAAAGTTCTAATTTTCACGCCGATTTCATCTTCACTATATTCGCGCACGGGCAATTTTTCGCGAAAATAAAAACACCGCGAAAATTAAGAAATGTACTTGCTCTATTTCGAAGGATAGAAAATTAATGTCACCACCGCGAAAATAAAGCCTCCGTGAAAGGTCACATGCTTGGGTATCCGCAAAGATTTAGACGCACGAAAATATTGGCTTTTAAAGTACAGTCAAACCTTGTTAATTAGACACCTGGAAAATTCGTCACAACTGGATAATTGGTCACAATTTAAAGTCCGATCTCCATAGACTTACATGTTAAAATACTCCGCTTAAATCATCACTCCACATAATTTGTCTACAATTAACCAAGTTTGACTGTATATTTCAGGGGCTCTGAAAATTGTAACCGCCCTGTATTTCTCTGTACATAGAATGACCCCAGTGTAGTTCAATGAAAGAAAGGGAAAAAATGGCGTCAGTGCATGCAGGATATAAGGGAACGTTGCAGTATGTACCGCATGTCACATTACATTTGTCAGGGTGGGATAGAAAGAGGAGAAAAATAAGATGGAGAAACGTGAAGGGAATGCGGAAAAATTGCTGCTGGCTCATTTACCTTCTCGAGGCAAGACACAAATTGGTGGAATTGGGAGGCCACTTTCTTGAGCATTTCTCAAGATTGTCAAGAAGGGAAAACGCTCCATTAGTGCCTCGTCAAAAATCAACGCCAACCAGAATAGAGATAGAGAGAGAGAGAGTGTGTAAAAGAAGAGGAAAAAAAGCATTGTTAAGAGGAAGGAAGGAAGGATGAGCAGACAGCTAGACGACTTGAGAAGATGCCTTACAAAAGAGGTGGAAAAGAAAGGATGGCGCCAGGCTGTCTGGCCGCAGCAAGAAAAGATGCTCATCTTGGCGGTTGCCATGACAACCGCATCCAACAGTTCGCCGCCAGCGCCGCGTCATAAATCCTCCGAATTACAGACTTAACATGGATCGCAGTAGGTCCAATAAAACCCAGCAGCCAGTTACGTCACGTGACCGTTAATTGTGTGTGCATGCCCGGATCAGGAAATGAAATTCGCAGTCTTAAAAATTAAGCAAGATGTTGGTTGGCTGGTTGGGAGGAACAAAAAAATAAGGGATATATACTACAAAGACGAGAGAAATAAACTGAAATATTCATGTCCAATTTGAACTGCTACATATTATAATATACATATATACAGTGCAGCTGGTGGTGGCATCTTTTTTTAGATGGAAAAAACGAATTATAAGTAAGTAAAGTGACGAAGCCGCACGAGAAACACCAACTTTCAACCTAATCAGTAAAAACCCTCTTCCTGTTTTATATGGAAAACTAACTTGGAATTTACATAATTTCATCCGATGTATATGAATGAATGAAGATATGAAGGCAAGAAGTATTTATGCTATTCTTAAAAGTAGGGGTGAATATAAATTAGAAAGGCATATACAGCGAAACCTGTGAACTTGACCACCCTTACATGCTGACCACCTGACAACGTTGGCCGTATTTACATGGAACCGATAATTAACATAGGACTTACATAAGGGTGACCCTCTTTAATCTGACCACCTGCGTACCTTTACCACATTTTATAATGTGTTTAAACCTGAAAAGTTGACCACTGTATAGGAAATTGCAGCATTTTCCAAGTTGTGCTCTTATCTTTGCGGATAAGCTTGCATTTCTTAGAATGAAGTCATTTCCTTCATTGGTTACAGTCAACTCTCTTTTCAGTCAACCAAAATGGTCACTGTATTAAAAAATACAATATACAATTGGAAATATATACCTATATATTGAAACAAGGATACAATATATTGATTGAATAATGAGAATGCTGCATGGGACAAGTGGAGAAAGATTTGAGTAACAAATGTTAAACTGAATAACACTTAATTATTTTCAAATATACCTATAGGTTCTATCTAATAGAGCTTCACCTCGCATATAGGCCAACCTCCTAACTTAATTACCCCCGCTCAAAATTGCTCACTTACTGCAAGCTGCAAGTACAGTGAAACCTGTCTATATTGAACGCCTACAGGACTGGTGAAAACTGTTCAAAATCAGCCTAGTACTCAGTTCACATTTTTCATTAGTGAAGAGCGAATATGGTGGGCCAACAGTGCCAACAAACTACATATTTCATTCATGTGAAGAGAAATGTATAGAGTGAAAAATGTTTAGTGAACGTGGGTTGGCACTGTTGGCACATCATATTCGCTCTTCACTAATGAAAAATGTGAACTGAGTACTAGGCTTAAAGATGCGTTCAATTTATACAAGTCAGTATCAATGTATGTTATAACGTTTGGGACTGCCAAAAATAGCTCAATATAGACAAGTGTTCAGTTTATCCAGGTGTTCAATGTAACAGGTTTCACTGTACTTACGACTATTTTTTACTAATTTCCATAGAGATTTTGTTGCAACACTTGCTTTCTTAATGGTTTTCCTTTGTTTAGAATAGGTTTCAGGGTACCTTACAAAACCATGTCAGTTCACCTTTAAAGTCATATATTATGCAGCAAGACAATTTGCTTTGATCCAACGTGATATAATATTATAATACTGCAATAAAAATGCGGATGAAACACAATTTCGCACGTTCAATGAAGGAGAAGACAATATGTATAAGTTGTTGACACGGAATATTTCACGTTAAATTTACATGTAGGTTGCCTGCCTGCCTACACTCTGCTGGCCCCCTGCCCCACGTAAATTGAAGTAGGGGGGCTTATGGTCGGTATTTCATAGCATCTTAATAAACGGCAGTGCAGCAAGAGCTAACAAATCAACGTGCGATGCGAAAGATTTTCTTTGGTGGAGCACACAAATCAAGCTTTGGTCGGTGTTTCGTTGGCAGGATAAGGTGGGTTGGGGAAGGGAAAAGTTCGCAAGGGGTGGAATAACGGACGAGCATAATTCATGACGACCGCCAACGACCCGGACAGGAAATTGGGGACCTGGGAATGCCGGGATAGATCACAGTCTCCAGGAGAAGGTTACGAACCGAGCGAGAAATATGAGCGCGCAAAAAACATTTTCCTCTCTCTCTCTCGCAGTGCTCACAAATGGTGTTACCATTGGATGGCAAATTAATGGAAAACCTCTTCGCATCAGACACCCTTCGATTTAATTCGAGCTACTGCGTGACGTCACACTTTCCCACAATCATAATATCCATGGCCCCTGCAAAGAAGCCCACCCAAAAAGCGACCCTTCTGGTAACGCACTGTAAGGTCCTCATTAATGAGGACCTTACAGTTCCTCATGTATTCGCTACACCAGCGACACCTGTACATCCTATAAATACTCTTACATAATTAAAATCTTCCTCTTTTGCATAACTTATGCGAAGTGTCCGCATCCGTTCTTCCGTATGTGCTGGTTCCCGCCGGAACCAGTGCTTACAGCACTAAAGAAAGGTTGCTACACTCATTCCACACTCAAGGTGATAAAAAAGATGATTGGTTGGTGGGCTAAGCGCTACGTATGCATGCACAAAACAAAGTAGTTCCAGCGGTTTTCTGCAATCTAGCACTAAATAACAACGCAAACCGTATTCGTGGTAATCAAATATGATCAAATCCATTCCTGTTGTAGTAAACAACAATTTTTAGGAGTTTTGTGAAAATTTGAGTTGGTCAAGTATTTTGATCGTTGGCTGACCACATGTTGGGTATCACGTCACACTGTTAACGTTGTTTCCATTCTGGAAATGGTATCACTCCGCGCCAGTGAAACAACCAACCAATCGTTTTTTTATCACTTTGGGTGCGGAACTAGTTAAAAGTCTGTTCTTCTCCAAACAGTGAAGTGAATCCCAGACCTGCGATTGGTTGTGTACAATCAGTGTGTCTACTGAACAGTAATTTCAAAATTCCAGTAGTACATTTCCAGAATTATTAAGGTACTGCTCTTTTACGGGACAAAAAAATAAATAACTTAACTGATACTGTTAGTTATTAATATTGTTATGCTTGAATAATAAAAGGACAGATAGTTACTTAACCAAACACAATTAATCCTTCATGCAAACTGACGATTAAGTGCAGTAACTTTTGTCTTCATAAAATGAATATAAAATTATTAATCAATTGTTAGAATTCACTACACTGTTGGAGGAGATTGGACTTCATATTTCAGATAGTTTTTTTTTAAGTTCCTATTCGCATACAGTACATTCTGTTATGCTTAAAAGTTTTTGTTTGCAAGCAAATCGCTTTCAAAATATTTGAATTGAAGTCAAGTTTGGATAGCTCAAAAGAAACTTGTTTGATAGTAATTGCTTGCATGGAAATAAGCTTCTTGGCTTGTGATTGGCTTATAAACTACGCATAAAGACAACAAACAGTCCGTGAGTCTGAAACTTATCTGGGATCTACAGTATATATGCAGTGACACGCCCCCAATTTTGATGCTAGATACACACATATTCATTCTCGGTGTATGTATAGTTTGTTCCCTTGTATCCTGGCAAAAAAAAATGACGGCTTTGGAGGCCTGCACCCTTTTGTTCCCCCCAGGTG
>JAQFZQ010003502.1:0-10597 GCA_034696005.1 Glomeris marginata | reverse complement strand
TTGATAGTTTAACACATGCCCACCACATGTGGTGTGTTCCAAATCACACCACCGTGGAGGATTTTTCCAATAGGGATGGAAACTATATTTTGCGCACAATGTTACGCTAAACCCTATTATGCATAAATATTTGCGCACAAAATGGCAATTATGCATAATAATTTCACCGTGAAAAGGGAGAAATTGTCTGCATAATTGTGCACACTATTTTATATAAAACAAAAACCCTATTGTGCATGTATGCAGGTCTTTATGGGATTCAAATGTTTGTTTATTTATTACGTTGTTTAGCAAAATGAAGACAAGGAGGATAAAATAATTCAACTGACTCCAAATGAAATGCTGAGGATATTTGCCGATCAAATCGATTTCCTACTTAGAAGCAAAAAATCACCCGTCCCCTTAGGAAAATTGATGGATATGTTTGTTCAATACCAAGGCTACTGTGTTCATCCTGAAGATTTTGGTGCAGCAAATATATCGGAATTGCTCTCCATGATTGGGAACGTGAAGGTACTTGTATACTTTATATTGTTACAACTTGTTTGACGCGATCCGTGGCGAAATGGGATTTTGTTTAATTGAAATGTTGGGATTATTTCAGGTTGTTAGCATCGGATCATGTACACTGGTGTCTCTCGTTGAGAAAGGATCACTCTGCCAACTTTCGGTACAAGTGCGACAGATATTAGGTGAAGTACCCGACAGTGAGATGTCTTTCAACGAGTTCAGCGAAACCTTCGAAAGGCTTTATCACTACGTGTGTGACTTTGCTCAAATAACTGAACTGAAGGATGTAACAGTGGTATGTTTTGTTTTTATATCCGATTCGTACCACTCTGGGAAACCTGGGAAATTAATGGTAGATGGTAATCGCAGATTGGTATGAACCATGTTATTGGTATTAATAATGGATTAAATATCTAAATGGTTTTTATTCAATAGGATGAAAATAATGGAACATTGAAATTGACCCAATTGTCTTTGTTTGCAAGAGATGTGGCTGTAATGTTGAATCAGCACAAGGGCCAAATTGGTGTTGCACAATTTGAAGAGGCCTTCTTTGAACACTTTGGGTACTGTTGCCACCCTCAACGTTACGGCCATTCGTCCTTATCTTCCTTACTTCAGGATATTCCTGAAGTAGTTAAAGTGAAAGGAAAGGGTTCGAAGAAATTCGTGCAACTTCAGAAATCATCTCAAGGTAACGTGTATAATACAATTGTAGTATATATTATTGCATCATATTTAATTGAAATTCCCCTTAGAAATTGTGACTGAACGAGCCATAAGAAATTGTCTAGCGGCATTAAAACGATATGGAGATAACCCGGTGTCGTGTAATGGAAATGGTCAGTGTTATTACAATCTGATTTGTTATTCAGCATTTATGCTACAGGAATAACATTAAGCAATTCATTTTTTTTAACAGATACTCGATCAAGTGGAGCTTGTCATACAGGTAAATGATGTGTATTAATTACTTGATGATTATATTGTACCTTGCAACGAGCATTTCCTATTTTGGTTTTATTTGTGGAAAAACTTAAAGGGGAAATGACATTGTTTTTTAAGGTGCCCTGAAAATGTAACTTGCAGAAGAAAAACCATGAAGAAAGCAAATGTTGCAGCAAAATCAAAAAATGTTATTGGCACTTAATGTTGGAAGGGGTAATTAAGTTAAGAGGTTCGCTTAGATGCTAGCCGACCTCCTGTATTTGCAAATTTTGAAAGTGGAACTGCTATTAACTTTTTCGTACTAATTTCCAATGAGATTTTGGTGCAGCACTTGCTTTCTTCGTGGCTTTTCTTAGAGTTCTTCTTGGTTTTCACGGTTTTTCTTAGTTGAGTTTTCAGGGTACATTATTAAAAACCATGTCAGGTCACTTTTTCTCCAAAAACGTGTAAGTTGTAAAGTTCAGAATTTTTCCAATTGGTATTGATGAAATGTTCTGCATGGGTTTTGCTTCACTGTTTTGAATTCATTTGGATGCTTTTGAATTCTTTTAAGATGGCACTGCAGATTCAATGTACCTGAAGACACTATTTTTACAACCGCAACCTCAACCACCACCTCTCGTATCGCCACCATCGATATTTTCTTCTCCACCATTTGTAAGTTGAACGTTTTATGTTGATGAGAAGTAGCAAACAAGAAAGTACTACATTGTTTTATCGGTTTGTTTCAAAGGCACCAAGCATTCCAGTGACGTGGATGTACCAAACCATCTCCGCGCTTCCTCCATCAATGCGTTGCTCCATGCCTCGTACTTCACCCGTGACCCAATGGGCTTCCAGTATTAACGGCAACGGTGTTTGTGGGGCGATTGGAGAAAATGGTGAGAGGAATTTGCACGAGGACCTGGCGCAAAAAGGGGCGGGGTCTTCGTCGGTTTCGTTTAGCGCTGACGTCAAGGGCGCTTTTAAACCCAGACTGGCTGCAAACCTTTCCTCAGAAATCGTTCTGGAGCAGTGAGTGGCTGGCATTTTTTCTCATTCGGCTAATTATTTTGATAATTAACAGAAGTTGAAAGTTTTTTTGAAGCTAGCTTTAAAACCATGCCTCTATTCTCGAAGAGGTGCCCACCGAAGTTTGGGAAGAAGCAACAGGGAATTAAACATGTTTTGAATTGGATTTGAGATCGTACCGTGTTTAAATTTGATGCACAAATTTTTAAAGTGAATAAAAATTGGATTGATTTAGCGTTTGGAATTCCTGTGCTGTATAGATTCAACTTTATATACGAAGTAAGCAAAAATAAGTAACGCCTTTATTTTATAAAATAAAATTAATAGCTATGCAACATCCGAAATGTACAAATGGAAGCCACATGTCTTAGCTGTATTCAGTAAAAAAATGAGTCTCTAGAGACGTTTCTCTCTTTTTGGCAATGATTTTAATAAACCCTTTTCATAAAAATCTGTTTCCTGCAGATGATTTGCTATAGGCATGATCAGTTTGCAAATGAACTTTGAAAACTTTTTTTGAAATTTTTTTTTTCGAATAAAGCTAAGACATTGGCTCCCATGTGTACATTTCGAATTTTGCATAACTATTAAACTTTTCAATTTAAAAAAATGAAAGGGGTAAATATTGATTTCTACATAAATCAAATCTTCAATTAAAAGGAATCAATTTGACTCCATCATATGCTAGATTGAGCTTTATTTTGTCCATAAGATATACAGGAAACTTGCGGAAATATTTAAGATTTTGACGATTTGCATAGAAACTTTAAAATTACAGCTGAGCAGCTGTACCATGGTAGTGCTTCTATAAAAAGTCGCATGGCGGCGCCGACTGCAGCGTTGCCAAGGTAACTTGTTTGCACTGCGACAAAATGGCTGCACTTTGAATAACGACGGCACGAATGATGGATCTTGATAGTGATCGGCTGCGACAAATAGTAGATGTTCTACGATCGACGAACGACAGCCAGGTAGCTTTAAATTGCTTGAAAGATGTGCAGAAATTTGTGCCAAATTTGGAAGAAGGAGAACTATCTACGGAGCAAATTGAATTCGCTCGACTTCACAACGCGCAATTTTTGGATTTGCTGTACGACCATTTAGACTGCCAGTGGTACAATTCGCTCGATTACGACGGCAGACTGCTTCATTTCAACGATTTCTTTACGAATGGTATAATACACGATTCATTCCTAGTTCTGGCAAGAAGGATAATGGGAACGAAGTGAGTTTTGTTGAAATTCATTCTCGAGCAACTTTCTTGCGTAACTGCATATTGCGTGCAACACCTCGTGACGTCACAGGCGGACTTACGTGTTATATTGCGTGAAGTATTGCATCGCAATATATTGCAAGCAAGAAAGTTGCAAAAGTGCAATCTTGTTTCTATAAATCTGCTGTATTACTGTTTTTAGATCGAGCAAAATGCTGGAACTTGGTCTGGACATACTGTCAACAGTTATTCAACCATCTTCCTTGAAAAATATGTTTCTACTGCAATGCAGAGTGGATAAGCTAAAGTCAATTTTGCAAAAGGATGCAACATTGGAATTTTGGACCGAATTAGTGAACAGTGTAATATCACTGCCAGATAAATTGGCAAATAAATTACAATTTAATTTAAGGTAAACGTGGCCTGAAGGTCGAGGGATTTAACCTGCATTTTGGAATACTTTCAACTAACCCATGAGATTATCTAATAATTATGTGAATTGTTGTAGGCCAGAATTTCTTCCTGATGTCTACTATACTAACATTGCATCCGCTATGAAGAACACTTTATTATCTGTCCATGAAGATATAACAAATGGAAGAGATTGTTCCTTACAATTCCTATGCAGTCTGCTCGGCAGATGTTGTGTTTCAGGACATATTGGTAATAAATTCGTGTACTATCGCTACACTTATAATAATGTCAATTCCTTTGAAGGAACATAATAAAACCAAGGGTAAAACTGTTTCAATTCCTGCAGGTTTGGTTATGGATGAGCTGATGCATTTTCTTTGCGGCAAGACGCGCAGCGACTTCGTTTGGAGGAAAATTTCAAGGAGGTTCTTTCTCGGAGTTGAAGACCATCACCTCGAAAACTTAGTTATCCATTTAGTCCAGAAACTAGAATGGTTTGCTATTCTCATTCAATTTATAGCGTGTTTTACAATTTAGCCTGGCAATGTAATTATTAATTACAGGTTATATTAGGTACGGGTTGATGTCAAATTTATTGGATGATGCTGTGCCGAATAACAGCAAGATTACGTATCTTTTCACAAAGAAGCTCATCTTATTTAAATACTTTGACAACGTATGTCCTGCAATTATATTGATGCATGATGTTTATGTTACAGCGAGTTTAGCTAAGACACGCCTTCTCCTAACCTAAACTAACTTATTGGAAGCTCCACCCACTTTGTCCAGGCCAACAATCATTAGTGAAAAGGTGTCACTTAGCTAAACCAAGGCTAAACTCACTGTAACATACGTGTATACACTTATGATAATATTAATGGTAATTTTCAGGTATCTGTTCTGCATAATATTTTGGGTTACATGGGATCTTCCGAAGAGCGAAAGGAAATTTTGATAAAGCTCCTTATTTCCGTCATTGAAGTTTGGGGTTCACCCGGTACTGTGAAGCACTCGCCTTACAACCAGCAATTGTACATCACTAAAGCAATACTGGTTGCGGTTGGACATTTGACGGAGAAAGATGTCGTAACGCGCAAGCAGGGTACGCGTAGACACCCTGTAGTTGTTGCTCATGCTTATATGTGTATGAAATGTTCATACATTATAATTACTTTGGCTATTCACATGCTCTAGAAATAATGCTGAAGTTGATGAGTGGGATCGAAACCCGCATCAAGAGTCCGATACCGTCCATCAGGAAACTTGGAATGGTCGCTGCCGAATGTCTCATCAGTCGCGTTGACCCATCTGGCCCTCAACTTTCTTTTGAAGTACACGACAACACTGATATAAGTGAGAATAACGGGCTGCAATTATTAAATGTATCAATTTTAACTGATTTTACAGGGACAGTACAGTTTTGACGACGAAGCGTCCGATTTGAAAAAGTGTTTGCGGCTACCCGAAGACCCCGGTGTGAAAGACATTATCAAGTATGGGTCAACTATCAGGTTCCTGGATGCAAGATTGTAATTAATTAATGGTTTAACAGTGCTATTGAAGGTAATTCAATTGATGAACGAATTGGCAAATCAACAGAAGATACTACTGTCCGTAAAGAAGCAATTTCTCGTAATGAACAAAAGATGGCAACTATGCAATTGGACAGGTATGCATAAATGCGAGTGTAATTGGTGTATATATTTGTGTATAATAATTAATATTTTCTATTCCAGTGATGATGATCTGGAGCCTTACGACATGTCCAATGATACAGTCTTTACAAAACACAAGAAGCCTGTGTATATTAGAGATTGCATGACAGGTAATAAGTATCAAATGAAATCAATATATGGTTCATACCAATCTGTGATTATCATTTTCCCTGAGTTTTCCAGGTTTTGTGCAAAATGTTGGCAAATTTCCCTGATATTTCTTTGAATTTTTAGCTAATTAAAATATGAATTCTACGTGTTTTCCAGGTTTCCCTGAATGGTATGAACCCTGAGTGGTATGAACCATGTGTATAATGCAATATAAATTACAAATGAATGTGCTTATTGTAGGTCTGGTTGATGACAAAGATATTGACAGGGTTCAAGTTTGCCTAGAAACCGTGAAAGATCTGATACGTAGCGATTCGCACGGCTTGCATGAAGTGTGTTGAAACAGTAATTCAACAAGGTGGCAAGTACATATTCATATTTTGTATGCAAATAGGTGGCAGAAGAATTGGCTAAAATATTACTTCACATGGATCACTGCGATACCATTTCCAATTACGTGGTACTGCGGCATTCTGCGATGGTCGCGTTGACGGTGAAGTGTCCTAAGCAAGTTAGTTTGTCCTAATACACTGACAAGTATGCTGAGTCTTGCTATATTCGTTTATTATAATCTGTGTTTTAGATTGCTGAATACCTCTGCGGGCAATTTTACGAGAGAAATTACAATTTGCGGCAACGCATGGACATTTTAGAGGTATTTTTGGTTAATATGATTATAGTTTAAAGGTGAGCCGACACTGTTTTGTAAGGTAGTTTACATTTATTGAAAGGTGTTAGTAGCAGCTGCTCAAGAACTGGGGGAACCAGTTAACGCAAAAGTCCCCGTAAAGTCTGCAACTGTTGACAAGATGTCGACAACTAACATTTTGCAGAGTATCATTGATGAAAGATTAGAAGCAAAGACTCGAAGATTCTCTAAGGTAAGAAAGGATAATAGTTTTTAAGTGTTCATTGTGTCAAATTCATTATTATAGAAATCATCCTATTATAGTAATTAAATTATGATTAGTAGTGTAAGGTTTGAATGCTAATGGACCTACAGAAAATACAGCAACAATGGTGCATTTTTTTAAATCAAAATACATTGAACTTGACTATTATAAACTGATTTGGCAGGTTAGATTATGAGACAATTTGATCCAAAAAATACTTAAAATCGTGATTTTGGCTGAAGAATGAATGCATTCATGTTATAATTTTTAGGGCCGCAAAACAGCCGCTTCGGTTCCTACGGAAAATAGGATTTCTGCAGTTGCAGGTAGCTTCTTTTTCCCATTGATTAAGGATTTTGACCGCAAACAGAATGCATTGGACCTTCTTCAAGAGGATTACCTGATCCTTGGGAAGTTATTATTTTCACTGGGGGTCGTACTGCACGCGGCCATCAACACTACTGTGAGTTGTAAAATATTTTTACTAAATTACTAACATGGAAACTAATGAAGCGCGTATTTTATGTACAGATTGTGAGACATATGGGGAGGGGTTTAGTGGAGATGATTTTGGCGCTGAGATTTCACGCGGAACCGTAAGTGACCTCTCGCGGCAATCTTCCATATTTCTTAATTCACGTCATATGTTTCAACAGTTTTAATGGCATGTGACAATTTAAATCCGGTTCAGCTTTCCTTGCATTAATAAATGATTCGTGTTTATAGGTTTGTTCGCCGCAGCGTGATCTTCGCGCTAAGTATGGTAGTAATAACCCTGCCAGCTGAAATCTTGGTTAGTGATTTGTTGGTTGAACTGATAGAATGTCGACATTGGCTTGAAGGTATATTTTAAGTATTATTTTGCTTGCATGGAATAAATGTGACCGTTCTAATTCACCGTTTACTCTTATTATAAGATGCGCGAAGTTACTGCGATGAAGAAAGTCAAGAACTGGCCGTTAAAGTGATCTCGATCATGCAGTCAACTTTGCAGGTAATGTTTTTATTTCTGTTCCCATTTATGTAACATGTTTGGAACAAAACAATTCTATGCATTTTATCAAGAATTTATTATTAATTCATGAAACATGTTTTATTTTCAGGAGCTGTTTGTAAATTCCAACAACTGACGCCGACCTTGCGTTTGGACCTATCTATATGCAATTACAACTAATAAGCTGTTATTGTATTTTCTATGTACAAATCGAAGTAATACATTATAACAGGTACATATACTGATATTTTACTATTGTCCTCCTGCGAAGAATTTTGATAGGAAATCTTGCGGCTTGTCCGGGACAGTTTCTTTGAACCATGTCATTATGTGGCATGGCTGTTTCCAATGCTTCACAACTTCCACTAGTTCCATTTGGCCCTGGAATGAAATGAAATTGCAAATTTTAGAAATAAAACGGCAGTTTCGTATAAATGGACAGAGAAATTTGCCAAGTATTTGCACGTTTCATACCAATCTGTGAATACCATTTTTCCCGAGTTTTCCAGGTTTTACAGAACATAATCTATTCAGGTTAAATTACTAGTTATGTATATTACTAGAATAAACATTTTTCTAAATAATAATTTAACATTTAAATTGCATATATATATTCATACGAGTTTTCAGATTTTTATAAAAACTTTTGCAAATCCCTGAACTTTCAGCCATAATCTAAAATCTCCGAATTTTCCCAGATTTTTAAGCTTCGTTGAGTGGTATTATGAAACAAGGACTTGTATGAACCCTGTATTAGTTCCCACAGGTGTCGCGAGAGGGCGCTGTTCGTATGAATGGCAAATTCACATTGCCTTTGAGTTGAGAAAAGACAAACCTTGATGACCAGCATGTCGATCGTTCTAATGTCGGTGACATGTCGATTCTTTTCAAAAAGCTCCCGTAACTTTTTGCGTCCGGCTTCCACAGTGATTGGTACATCATGTTCCAAAACTAATTCGTTAAAATTACGAAAACTACGGTCAGCAAAGGTAATAATTTGCAAAAATGGCGGTCGTTTCACTGTACGCTTACCCATGTACGGAATCTGCCGAAACCATGCTTTGTAAAGATGGAATACTCGTCGTTTAGCTTCTGTTTTATCGAGAGACAATATGGGTTTCACACGCAAAGCAGTCTGATAGCCGCGAGCAGCCGCCATGTCTTTTCCGGGCTTTGGAACGACGAGTTTTCCAGACTAAACGTATTTACTGAAAGAGATTGTGGAACATCATATGACGTCACTGCAAGCATCCGCCAATCCGGTCCCAAATAGAAACGACGCCAACCAACCGCGTATAGCAGTGACGTCACTTGTATCGGTAATTACAGGTAGTTTACCGGAAACTGATAGCGCCACGTTTGCCGCTTACCGGCTTCAATCAGAACTACGACTGGTCATCTGCGGCGGTGGGTCAGTGCCCTTGGTCATCGAGTTTGGACCTTCTGGAGGACGAATCTTCTGGATATTCCTTGTGCACGTCAATTAAAGGTAATTCGCAGCCAATTTTTGCTGTATTTCGTTAAATTAAATGATAATTTACGTATTTTATTCGTTATTTTAAAATATTTACAAGATGGATCACGTGGTGTGGATGTAGAAAATTAAACCGGATTAAAGTAATGACGGATGTATGTTTATAATTATACAGCGTTTCTTAACTACTTTAACTGTGTGAAAGGTTACGAATAAACTGGGAATTAAACGTGAAAAGTAATGGAAATATATAAATTTAACCGAATTAAGACAAAGGAATTTCACGAAACCAATCCTGAAACTCATAACTGTATTATAATTAACTGTCTGTGATTTGAAAAAATGATAGGAAAAGGACAAAATAATGGTATTTCAAATTTTAATTGTTGCTTTAATTAGCACAAAGAACGGTAGACAAAGGAATTGTGTAACATCCAATGCGTTGAAATGAATTCAATGACGTCACGTTGCATGACGTCATTCAGAGACCGAATTTCGACATTTATGCAAATTTTAACTTGAATCCGACTTGGCTCGCGTCTATATTTAGATGTCTTTGTTCATTACGAATTTGTAGACGTTAAGCGATGGAAGGTAACCTGTTTGCTCCGCTCTTGAAATTACTTTTATTATGTAATATTAATTGCGCTTTTATTTTAATTCTGAATTCTAGAAATTGTAATTCATCATCGGCTGCATGATGAAGATTAAGTATACAGGGAAGACGATGGGGTTTCTTTCATCACATTCAGTAAGTTTATTTTAGTTTCATTCTTAAATTAGTATAAATAGGGAATTATATAAGAATGAGTAAGCAAGTGTTATTGCAACATAGAGCCGCAATGTACTATACTTTTGTTGGCAATGTACTACAGTATACTGAATATTCTTGGAATATCAATGCAATGAATGGATGAAATGCTGAGTATTTTTATATTGGTGTAGACCACTTATTAAATGAGTTTATATGAGTTGCGTTCAAAGCGCCCTCACTGACGTCGACGGCCGTTTCCGGAATAACTGAATATTGATTTTTTTGGTCCTCATGAAAATGATTTACCCAAATGACATTAATTTCCGTTTAATAAAAACGGGAACTATTTCTGGAGCATGAAGATGGCGGCAACAAAGTTATGAAAATGTGGCTTATCTTAGTAGTTACATATTTATCCGCCAGATGGCACTGGCACTGAATGTCCACCATTCATCTCATAAAATATGCTGTTGCTCGTGAATAAAAGTTATTCATTACAATGGAAAAGTTATTAATTATAATTTAAAAAGTTATTAATTATAATTTAAAAAGTTATTAAT
>JAQFZQ010003501.1:0-10601 GCA_034696005.1 Glomeris marginata | reverse complement strand
ATTCATCATAGTCGAGTTCATATATGATTACCAATTCGCATTCTCCAAATTCCCCATAGTTCCCTTAATATCTGAGGTGCCCCCTTCTGGCAGGACACCCTGTATAAACAACTGTTCATACTAAAACATCGCAAATCTGGTTTAATCCGCTCCAAACCCGTTTCAAATTTATTACTCCAATCTTTTAACTAACTGTAGCTTGAAGTATGGATTTTGAAATTTAGAATGTCTATACCAGTGCACTGTTGGTATAATGGTAACATAGAACACGATAATGATGATGATTATGATGATGATGCTGTGCAACTTTAAAACGCGAATATGAGATATTAAATGCAACAGGATCTGAGATAGCAAACAAGTGTAAAAGGGACATTGAAGGTGACGCATGACGTCACCCAGTTGATGACTTCCTTATCAAAATATAAACATGTTGCTAACGTTTCCAGAAATACTTGCCCATAAACATTTTAGTGGTCCACCCAGTTTCATATTACCCCAGTAACAGCAATTCTTCTTTTCTTCAGCCCGAATCTTTACTTTTGCTTGCAAGTTAATATCGATAATAACATGGCGTGTTCTCTCAGTGGGCGTGTCCTATCATTTTGCCAAAAATCCTTACAGTATATGTACTTTAGTCTGTCCTCCATCGTTCAGCAATCGATTTTGGGTCTGAAGTTATTTTAATCGTGTTGGGAAATCGGCGATTATATGCAATTTAATTCACTTCAAACTGTCATTCAACAAAAGTTAGGCTTCACCTCCATACAACAAATCAGTGCAGTGAAGCTAACTCTGTGTATATTTATTTTGCACATTTTTTCTCAATGTCAAGTGTCCCAACATGTAACTCAATTGGAAGTTTGGGTACAAATTGTGCCGAAAAGCTGAACAGAAATATATACAGTGACCACTATATACACTTGTGTCCATGGATCGACTAAATAATAACTTCATCCTCCAGCAAAATCGCTCCGTGTAAAAACAGAGAAGGTGAAAGAGGAAGAAGAATTGAGTTTCTTCCATCTCAAGGGCTCACCAACAAAGCCCATGTTTATACACCGGCAAAAAGAAAGAAACAGCTCCAACTACATTTAATTTAATCAACGTGCTCAGCTGACTTTGCTTGTCCACGCGATGCAACATCAAAAAATCAATCACCAGCTAATGTTGCCAGTGTTCCGACTTTTTATCCCATCCAAACAATTCAGTTCACCATCATACCAGCTGCGTTCAAGATTCAATTAGATCAATCTATTCACATATCAACGGCGACAGTTGGAATTTCTGCCAAAGATCCAGCAGAAAAGCCGAACAATTCTTGCAGTAAGACTTGTGCAGTGCAAGAAAGCCAACAACTCACATACATTACTCCATTCATTAGTAAAACTAGAACTGACCCAAATGAATAAATGAGAAGAAAAAACAATACATGAATTAGGATTTGGGCAGTAAGAGATGGACTTAACTATACTGTTGTTTTGGTGGAAATTAATAACATCTCATGTTTGTCTCTAGTCTGGTATTATAGATACATGGGCCTGTTCAGGAAATTGTATAGTAAATTAAGTGTGATTAAAGTTTTTGAGACACTGTTGTTTAATTGATGCACACAAATTCATCAACAAACTGCAAAATTAATCAATTACCTCAAAATTTCCATTAATGAATATACAAAATTTCATCACATTTTAAAATGAAAATTAACTCAAACATGTGCTGATGCTTAGCATATAGCCATATTTTCTTTTGTACATAGCCCTATATTTTTAGAAGCTTTTTACAATATACATAAATAATCTTGAACATTCCCTCACAAATAACAATTTCTTTGGAGCTTTCATTTTTTATCTTGAAGACTAAACTTGCCAAGATTGTATTAACAAACAGTAGAGTTATGCATCTGTAACCTTAAGATTGTTTATTTCTCCAGCAAAGACACATAAATGAAATCCTAATTTAGTCATCGAAGTGACTATAGAACTCAGTTTAATTATTTTTACATTTCTATTGCTGAAATTCTTGCATCAAAATTTTGTATTGCTATAGAAAGCAATTGTAGCTGTAAACCTAAAAGATTGCACAACTTATTTTTTAGCAGTTTAAAGATTGGGGTGTCATTGAAGAAATACTTGTGCAAAAATCCATATATATGCTTCATATATGACAATCTGCAAATTCAGCTATAACAAAACAGTAAATTCAAAACTGTTCTTGTGCTAGCTATAGTATACATTATCTTTGGATTTTTTTAACATATTATATAGCATAGCTATAACAGAAACAATTTCTGAAGCAATTGGAAGCCCAAAATTTGGCCAAATCCGAGAATCGCTTTTCGCAGAATCACCCTTGCTATAAAAAGAAGTCAACAATTTTCAAGGCGAAAGAATAAGAAAACAAAAGTCTAGTCCAGTGTTCTTTTCATGGGGAAATATATGCAAAAAAGGGAATACCGAGTAGAAAAAGATGCTGAGGTGCGTAATACGAGTTGGCAGCTTGTTTTGAAAGATGCGTCTACAATTTAGTCATCTTCTTTCAGATTCAGTTTCGTTGTCTGTTTCGGTTGAACAAGTAGATGATGAGGCTGGAGGATGGAAAAGGGAGGGGAGAGAAGACAGTTTTTCACCGTGTGTTAAGTGGTGCAGAGATTTTCCGAGTCGGACAAATGGAGTGCTGCTGAAATTTATCTTCTCCACTTTGATTCATCGAACCGGATGTGAAGCCCCCCTCCCCTTTACACTCCATCATAGCCAACCCCTTCTTTCCAGTTTTTACTCCTATCTGTATGCAAACACGCCAAGAAAGAATTTTAAAAAATGAACCTCATCCCAAAGCCAAGGAAAAAACCATTCACTAATAACACTGTGACTCTGACATCGAGCCAGATGACAAAAAAGTTTAAAGGGGCCATTCATTAATGATGCCACACGTGCCTAACTATCTTCTCACATTTTGTCGCAAATGTTACACAAACTTTCCTCCATTTGTGATGTCACAATTTAATTCTTTGTAAAGGTGAACTGACAGGACAAGGTTATGTGTAGGCCTATGGAAGTCTTGCAGGATTCAATAAAGATTGAACATACAAAATATTCTGCCTCGGTAACATAACTTTCATTTCAATAAATAACGAAACCAATTTTGGCAAATTAAGTTGTCCTTTCTCCTCTCCATTATAATGGCAACTACAAGTAGTTTGGATAAGACAATGCATGTGGCTCCCATGTGAATCGAAACATGACATCAAGCATGCAGAATCAAGTTGAATTTTTTTTATATTTATGAGAAAAGGAACCTTTACTTTTTGGAGTTTTTCATAAAATTGCATAAAAGCAAACTGGAGCTCAATATAAAAGTATTTGAATACGACTCACATGACTCACAATTTCATAGTTTATACGTCTATTTTCAATTAGTTGAGCCCCAGATTCGTGCTTCACTGACGTTTAGTGCGCATCGTTAAATTGCGATTTGCTGACGGCGAATGACGTCATCACCGGAAGATTCAAATCATGATGAGTTGGTCTGTTAAGGACCTCAGGACATGGCGAAAAGTATACAGGAACGTATCGATTAGTGCCTTCAAAATATACTATAAAAACTATAGCAAAGCCAGCTCTTACAAAATCTAATATCCGAAATCAAAGTAAAAAGAAATTCTGAACAATTTCATTAAATTGCATATAGTCCTACCGATTTTATCATTTATGAAATTGGAAAAAATCCAACTTTGCAAAGAAACCATTTTTTAATTATGCATGCAAAATGGAGGACAAACAGTTTCTTAAAATGCATGACAGTAACATGGCTAACAAAGGTCTCATTTATTTCTTTGTATAGGTATTATTATTGTCCAGTTCACACACAATTCAACCACAATTTGGAAATGACTGTTCATGTGACGTCACTCCGAAGGTGAATCGATCTAGTGAGCGATCGATTGTCCTCGTGACGTCACCTGACTCCACTTCCGGCCTTCTCTCCAAGTTCTGGCCGAACGATCACGTGCATGTCACATGCAGGAAGTCCTCACTTTGCTAAGGGTTAGGTTCTGCAAAAGCCTCACTTAAAGTTACACACATTTAAAATCAAAAGGGAAAATCAAAGTTTGTGTGTTAAATGCAGAGAATTAATTGTCCAATTATGTAGATTCTTTTATCAGAAATATGCATTATCAAACTTATTATACAGCTATAGGGTGTCTACTAAACTTTCATTTCAAAATTCCAGTACTTTCAAGGATATTTATAACTTTTTCCAGGATACAAAATACAAAAAGTGAAAGGTATAGTTACATACATAACAAACCACATTAATCCCTTAAAAACTGATGAATAAGTTAGAAGATGACACAGAAATCAATAAACGAAATTATGCAAAGTGTCAAAAATCATACAATTTCCAGGATTATGAAAAATTTCCAGTATTAATAGACACCCTATTGTATTTTTTACATTGTAATAGAATTTCTAACTCAAATTACTACATATCTGCAAACTAAGTGAATTAATGTGGCAATCACTGCGTGATGAGTAGTGCACATGACATGGAGAATATGTGACCAAGGATGCAATGTTGCAAATACAAAACAATGTATGCATCATGGAGGAGGGGGGATATAAATTTTGGACAGGCATTTTGCTGGTAGCGCCCCCTATATCGCATTTGCAGTTTTATAACTGGTGATGAAAGGGCAACAACTCCGTTGTAAAGCATGCTGAAAGACGCCTGAAAATAGGCAAGCAGATCGCTGTTTACGAGCTGAACAAAACACCACCTACTTTTTGTGCCCCTTTTTTATTTTTATTATTACAGTTACTATAAAGGAGTATGCAAGAAAGGCAAAATCCCTGTCACGTCTTTTTGTTGAGACTGGAGACTTTAAGTCTAAGTCTGGTCGTTCATTTGCCAAACACCATTGTTACTTACAAGCCAAGTCTGGAGATGACGCTGGCAAATCGATTGTTTTTTCTTCCCTTATACTCTTTCTTTTCCTTTATATATTTTCTCCTCAATGTGCACCGGGATTATGAGACTGCGACAAAAGTAGGCTTATGAAAATCGTCTATCCCACGAGTACAATGATTTCTCTCCAAACTTGTCATTGTATAAGCTGAAGGTAAATCTTTGCGGTTTCGCACATGAACCCAGTGAAATTGAGAAAAATATCAATAACCATCACATGATGTATATATTCTTTACGTTTTATCAGTTTCTAATACCTAGTCTATGGAGCATCAAAGTTGCTCAAAGATTTTCCATAATTCCCCAAAAAGTTTAGTTAAAAGTTTGGGATTATATACCATTGTTACTATTTTACCATTGTAATATCTATTTGAAATATCTAATAAAATTGGGAGGGGGGGATAAATCTACAAAATATGAGCAAAGTCAGCAAAATCCCTGCCAGATTTCTTACAAAAATGTGAAGATATTAAAGTTTTTGAGTAATATGGGAATTCATTGTGTGAGTGTAATATATAGCATACTGCTTATTATGATCTCCCATACAGTAGACACAATGTTGTTGGTCTGTATCCAATAGAAAACAAAGAAATCTGTGTGAAATTAGCGCCACCGGGTGGCTACTTAGAGGAACCACTACACATTGACAGAATGATTTGCATCAATCTCATATATCGTTTCACAAAATCACGAAAAACCAGATGTAAGGTGTAAAATAATTATGTATGCGATATGGATCAGATGTTATAAAGAGAGATGAAGATGAAAATGAAAGACTCCCTTCTTTAGGCATCAGAGAAGAGCAATTTTCCTTTCCACCCACGTCGACAAGTCTCTAATTTTAACCCTTCAGTTCCAAACTGGTACGAACACCACCAAAAAGAGTCTCGTCCTAATTTAAAATAAGTTTCCAGCAAAAAATTTTCAAATCAACCCATTTCAGGAAGCCATGCAGGTATTAAAAAAAAAAACAATAAAGTTGCATTCCCCAGCAATTTTGTAAAGTTTGTGTGTGTATATATATTTTAGTGACGAAAATTACGTTAACACGAAATTGGGGCACATATATAGGGTATATCATTATGCTGTATATATACATATGGTCGTCAGCTGGTCCACTATGATAATTTCCGCGGAATTATGAGAGCGAAAGAGCGAAAAAGCCAAGCAAATGCGTACATCATCATAATCTGCTTCTTTTAAGATTGTGGAAAAGGGAAAAAGTAACGACTAAACACCAACATTCTGGGGCTAATTGCCAGCCCAGCAGAAGCTTTAATGTAAACGGGTCAAAAGCTTTTCTCCAATCTCCGGATGTTTCAAACTTGTAAAACGTTTTCCCAGCTTGAGAAAACGCAGTTAATTTCCGCAATATGGCCCAACATTTTTCCGGCTAATGCCCACATTTCAACTCTCATATATATTATATTAATATATACCTATCTGCACCCATAAAACACAACAAGAGTTGTGTTAAAAACTTCAATTTAAGATTCGTTAGTTACAATCATTAGGCCCCTATCTTTCTCAAGGTGAACTATAACAGCTTTAAAATTATCTGGCAACACCAACCTATTTTAACATTGTAAGGCATACGAACTTATTTTGACAATTTACATTTGATATACAAGGAAAACCAGAATTAAATCCTTGGTTAAATTGATCAATTCGTTTCAGCTGTGATGGTTCACTTTTACAGGCTGTAGAAAATTAGATTTCTAATTACTTATATTTAACTTAAATATGTATTAATACCTTTAACATTGCTAATTTTCTAATATAGTTACAATTCTACAGCTAGTGCACTAAAAATGGTGACATCAGGGCACTCTTATGCATGGACAACGCGTATTAAATATTTCATTGTCTGTCTTCTATATGCAGGAAACGTACTGCATGATTGCATTATATTTTTGCAATGATATTTACATTTGTAATTCATTTTCCCAGGTGGTGTGTCGATTTCAAATAATCAATATGCGCAGAAAAGGAAATTTTCCCATAAATCGAAAATTTTCATCCAACATAATTCCAATAAATCGACAAATTCAGTTATAGATTCATCAGTTTGCAACAAAGCCATGTTTTAAGTTAAATAAAGTCAACCCATATCATTATAGACAATTTTCCATGAATTTTCCAAGTTTTCTAGATTGTCCAGACAAAATTTCTATAGCACATTTTGTATTGTGACTTTATATGGCAGATTGAACATCACTGTTAAAAAATCTGTCACCTTTCCTTTTATAATTAGAGTTATTAAGTAAATCAATTATTACATGATGGTCATTTATTGAAATTTATTTCACCCAACCGTAAAATTATTCTCAAGGTAACACACAATTATGCAAAAATAATAGAACTTTGCCTAGAAATTAATTCTTGATCCAAATCCATCGTTCTTGGATGCTGTGCTTAATTAATTAAATTAATCCTTGCAGTTAGTGTAACTATTATTATATTTATCCCTGCAGCCGTTTTGAGCTTAGCTTCTCTGACAACTATCTCTACCAGAATAGCAGGAGGCTCTACCATTTTTACCTAGCTGTCAATTTATTATATGGAAGAACTTTTCTCAGACAAAGATAAACAACAATTGCAATTGGGCAACTGGAACGACATACGGGATTACAGGGCACATAAATGACGCCCACTACAACCGCATCACAAATTCAGAAAGACTCAAAGCCCAAGGACAAAGTTTATCTGTCCCTGACATGGCTTGCTTGCCTTTCCTCTCCTCCAGTAATTGGTCTCGGAAAAATGAACACCGGCGCTAATTTGACGAAGACAAGTTGGGTGACTGCAGCGCCACCAGTCGGTCCCACCAACATCCATTCACCTCCAGGGATCCCCCAACCAAATTAATTTCCACTCGGTTATTAACGGGTGCCATCGCAGTGTCCATGCCCACCCCCACAGGGAGTCAATTACATACAAACACTATGACCATTGCATATATACTAGATCTACTGAACAACCCTATACATGCAACAGAGTCAAAATGACGAATTGAGTTATTGCGAAACAAAACAAATGAAGTCAAATTTCACTGAATTATTTCATCAAAATCCCCGTGTTAATTCCATTTCATAGATACAATGAATATAGAGGATAGATAATTAAAAATTCTGCTAGTGAAATCATAAAATAGCCACCGGTTATCAACATGAAAGTAAAATAACTTTTATTGTTAATTTATTATGTCAATTGATCTTATTGTTCCTAAGTTACTCATTTGCATTCAACATTGTTAATTAGGCGATTGGGACAATTCAGTGTCATGTTCATAACACTGTGTGCTATAATAGAAATTCCAGAAGAAAAAATCAAAGAAAGCAATTATACAGACTAAAAATTCAAGAAAGCAATACATTAAAGGAAATAATGTAATGTTATTGATGGCGTATGTATCTTGGACAATTAATGGACCTCCTAACCCAATAGCAATATTTTACAATTATAGTTTCTATCATAATGTTCCAATAAAATGGTGAATTTTGCAGCTTTTGGTTCTTAACAAACTATAGTCTATTCACAGCTATCTTTACAGTTGAATGTTAGTTAACGCCTTTCTTTGAAGGAACTATTGGCATGTTTCCCCGATGGGCGTGGCCTGCAGCCATTGGTTCACTCCAAGAAAGGCGTTAACAGTCAACTATAAAGATAGCTGTGAATAGACTATATGCAATTTTATAAAATAATCATGTTCTTGACAAGATATCCTGTATAAGGATGATGGAATTTCCTGGCTGCTCATGTATTTTACTATTTCCTTGACTTAGAATTTAAACAAATTAAGTTTCCTAATAAAACAAATCAGAAGTTTTCTGCTCCAAAAACAGATAACTGCACATGTAACACCATTGTTTACTTTAAAACCTTTCCCAGTGTGTCTGGCACAAAATATGAGTGAAGCTCTGGAAGGGTACCTCATTAATCTTTAAAAAAATAGTTAAAAAAGCATATGAGCAATCAATCGGTGACAACGACCGAAAATCGTGGCAACAGCAAGTAGTCGCCCACGTGGTCCAAAAAATAGAGTGCAAAAAAGTAGGAAACTAGCCAGCCACGTGCCGACCGAGAAAATCGTTCGTAAAAATTGCAATTTTAACTTTTTTGTTTTATGTAAAAACTGGATGTAACGTCATAGCCGAGGATGTCACGACCTTCGAAACGTAATCGTTATGCAGTAAGAGTTTCTTCTTTTAAATCTCTGCTAGCCCTCCAGACAACCTTCACGTGGGTACATGGTGCGTGACGCAGCCCATTTTGCCCCAAGTGCGTTCAACTGAAGCTGTTCGGATAACAGGGACACCTCCCATCGCAACCGGAACCTAACCCTTTCAACACAACCCATCTTCCGTAAATGCACTGCATTCTTGCATTCCTACTACATCAATAAGTAGCCGAAATTCTTTCCTAGCTTGGTGGTCCAGTTGGTCAGTTTTAGCCCCTTCAAAACCTGGCACATTTGTGACTTGGCAACAGTTGTTCATTTATTTTTAGCAAAGAAATAATATTATACACTATAAGTTGCAGCTCCTTGAAACTTTCTTGCAATAACAGTCAATTAATAGCATATGGGAAAGGTTGTGTCATACTGCAGTTTGCCAATAAGAAACTTTCTATGAAAAACACCAAGAAAGTTAAAAGCTTGTGAGCACTTTTTATAAGTTCGGCAAAATCATCTTTGAATGAGTGGATTCCCAAATTTAGAAACTGCAATGTATACCAAATTCCGATTGACTGAAGCATGGTCTATGTAATAGTGAAAAAGAGGAGTAAATGGTGCAAACAGCCTCAACCAATGACAGGATTAGAAACAGGTTCTGTGCACAGCAATGTAGAAACACAGAACATAGGGTATAATCTATCCAGTGTTAACTTTACCGAAAATTGTCATTGGTTGTCGTTTCTCTGAGTAGATGAAGACAGTATATACGACTCGACATTGAGCCCATTTCCATGAACAGACTTTCATGTAGGAATGTGATGTTACCGGTAACATCACATTCCTACAAGAAAGTCTGTTCATGGAAATGGGCTCATTGTAGGTTATCCAATATGGCTGCTGTCAGTGTTAAGCATATGTTAAAGCAGTTTAGCATGTTTCTATGCAATCATTGACTGTACACATTTGTTTGGATTGGTCACTTATCACTGTTTATGCCCTGATTACTTTTCATTATGGAAGCCCAACATACACGTAATTGCACCTGACCAATCATGATTTTCGATGAAGTTAACACTGCATAGACATATGTATCCTACTGGACCTTGCTGTGTGCACCACCTGATTGTCCAAAAACAAGCAAATTACATGACTTGTGATTGAATGACAGATGCATGATGTCATTATTAACATCATATGGACAGAAACCAACAAAATACGTTGTCAAAACAACATCATTTAGAAGTTTTTGTGGGTATTCAGTGTTCTCGCTTCCCAAAAACTTGCTTTCAATACATAATTGCCCGGTGTAAACTGGCCTTAGGAAACGTTCTGATTGACTGCAGCAAGATCTGTTGCTAGCAAGCAAGCAGACTATTACTACGTTTACATGACGTCGACGGTAAGCATGTATTCCAAATTGTGACCCCGCAGGGGGAAATGCGAACCTTGGACGACC
>JAQFZQ010003500.1:0-10604 GCA_034696005.1 Glomeris marginata | reverse complement strand
ATGGTTGACTGTTTCACATCACAAATGGATGGTCTATTTTATACTTGCACAGAGCAATACGGACTTCATCTGACATTGTTGTGTGCTGCGAGACTTTCTGTTGCATTTTTGATACAGTATAGTGAGTTGCACACCAAGGGTTGCAGCTACATTTATATACACTGGCAATAAACAAGTTATGTTCACTGTCTGTCTCACTGTTGCTCAATGATTGGGTGGGGGACTCGTGCTATGCTGTGTGGAAATTCACATTAAACATTTCAACCTTGTCTCCTTAAACTAATAACCTCTCTAAAATAATAAAAACATCCGGTCCCAAGGATATTAGTTTTGGGAGGTTCTACTGTAATTAAATTAAAACAAAGCAAAGCAAAAAACAATTCCATAACTTTTCCTTTATTTCCAACCAAATGGAGATATATATTATATTGTTTGTGTTTTTCTTTGATTTCTTTACAAAATCACCCTTTTTTCCCCAACAGTCTATACTGAAAACCTTTCAAAAAATTTCTTTTTTGCTTCTAGTCCAAGAAGCTTCTATAGTATTATGTGACCATCCACGTCTTATATTCCTGGCGCAGATTATGGCCATTTCGAGCGTTACCATTCTGAAAACGTTGCAAGGGAAGGTTGGTAGTAGGTATACAGTATAGCGTATTCTGTTGTGTGTGCGAGTGTGATAGGGCATCTGATGCTGCTCGCAAGCTGCGCTCCGAATACAATATATATATAGGGCAATAACGGGGGCGGTGGGTAACCGGGTGAAGGGGATTTAGTTTCCTCTCTATAATAGTACAGGGACCGAGTGGCGGGAAGGTGTGCAAGCTGAAATGGGAGTGGCACTAGTGCGAGGGTGGGCCTTTCTCCATTAAGATTGGCTTGGACTGGGCGACTATGGCTCGTAAAAATGTCAAACCTCTGGTCCGGCTTTTGTTCACTGGCCCTGTTGGTAGCCTGTTGGTACCCAGTTGGCCAACGCACCCATGGTTGCCAAACGCAACAGTACACACACACACCGGGTGCAAAAGAGAAAGAGAGAGAGAGAAAGGGAAAGGGGGCAAAAAAAAGAGCCTAATTTTCACACTACTCCACTTTTATGATTCGAAAGACTCTCCTCCATTGGTACGTCCGGGTCACGTGAGGGCTCTAAAATGAAGAAATTATGACTTGTGTCGGGGCTTTGTGGGTGGCAGGCAAAGGCAAAGAGAGAAAAAATGCGACTATATATCAAGACAAAAGGGCGGGCGAATATGGCAATTTGTATAAGGGCCGGACGCAGACCAACGAGCTTGCAGAAGGTGCTCTGGTCTTCTTGGCTGCATGCTCCTGCATTTTCCAGTCTCTTATACGGATTTATATACACACACCTCGTGGGTACTTTGGTCTACCTCACACATACATACACTCACTCTCATACATATATGTACACACACACATACGCAGTGAACGGTTGCAAGTTACGACTAAAATGCGCCCGTCGCGCCTCACATCGGCTTCGGTGTGTCTCACAGTGCTTCTGCTGCTCAACGTCGACACCACAGCTCGGAAAACGGCTCCAACCATTGCTGGCAGCTCCAAAGCAGGTCAGGTAGGATCGTTTTAGGTTTAGTCATCTATGGCCATACTGCACCACCCCATTCTACCTACCCATATCCTATATATATATAGTATGTATACATGCAGCTATCAGTCAAAGTGAAACGTAGTAAATGGAGTAAAAGCCTTGCCAGATTCAAGTAGGTGGCGTGTAGGGTTTGTGGGATGGGGGGTTTGTGTGTAGTCGTGGGTTGGTGCATTGTGGGTGGTGGGTGGATAGAGAGAGAGAGAAAAGGAGAAAAGAAAAGCATCATAGAGGCACAATTTGCGAACTATACTATATATAGGGAGTAGGAGAGAGTGTGAGAGAGAAAGAGAGAGTAGTAAAAAAAGCAGAGTTGGCAGATGACGGAGTGGAGAGGTTGGTGTTGCAAGTGGGTGGTTTTTTCTCTAGCTCTGTATTGCTCGGAATTACCCTGTTCCACTCTGTTCAACTCTGTTGCTCCACTCTGAGCTACTCTCAGACATGCTCTGTGAGGTTGCAGTTCAACTGTGAGGTGCAACTCAAGATTGCTTCATCATGGGTGCCTTCATCTTGTTATAGCTCTGGAGGGAATGTCAAGTTGTTGCAAGTTCAAGCTTTTGGCGCCAAATTTTTCCCTCTTATATATGAGAGGTCTGTCTGTGTGTTGTGTGTGTGTGCTCGAACAACCACATAACCATGATGTTGATGAATTCGGCGGAAATCGCTTCTGCTCCGAGTTGGGGCTCTATATAGAGTAGTGGTGACGTGTTCGGAAATAGCAGACTCGTTTCCGGTTCTTATTATCGCAAACCGGCAATTTATCTCCTCACACACGAATCAGTTCTTCTTCAATATGTTCTTATATATAAAAAAGGATATTAATCAATGCATAAGCATATAGTCATATTGGTGTAAGACTACCCTATATTTACAACTTGATGTATTTTTATTTTCATGATATAAAACATAGTTTGTTGAATTTTAGTGTTTGTTATTGTATTTATTGTATTTGGCCAATGTGGACGTGTTTGAAAAATAACCATGCATTTATATAATACAGCAAATATAACAAACCGATCAATTATTTGTAATGTTATATTTCACTCGTACGAAGATTAATTATCCTACAATAAGTCAATTTTGAATTATCCTGGAAAATTTTGAATAATATTTTGAAATACTACTGTATTTTATATTAGGTAGGCTTAACAAGCATCACCGAATTACACAGTTTAATATTTTCCAAAACATTTTAATCATACTGCAATATGAAAAATCGTATATTTAACTTGATTTACTTATATTAAGATAATCATACCAAAAAACCTGTCAAATTAAAACAACTTGATCATTTTACAAAATTACACTGCTAACCCTAAAAATAAAACTGATTTGATGATTGACCAAAAACATGGAAATTGCATAACTATGTATATAATTATATCCTGAATTATCTTGATAATCAATGTGTGATGTCTGAACATTCAGCAATTGTCTATGTAATAAGAGCGGGAAAATTTAAGGCTTATTGCTCTGCAAGCCTAAAATGTTGTGCCTATCCCCAAATTGATCGTTGAATTTTGCACGTTTATTTTTACTGGCTATATGCAAGAGTATAATTTTCTAAAGTGACTTGGATATTTGGGGTCCATATATGTACCTACAGCTAAATTAAGTCCTCCACTATGAAAATGCTCACTGTTGCTTTTGTTGGTTCGTCTTTCTACACGCCATTGTTGAGCTTCGTTTATTCCCTGGATGACCTGCAAGTTCATTTACACCGATCCGTCCACACACCCAAGCTCATGCTTCTTCATTGGGTATACTTTTCCCGGACCAAAAGCACACACATTGTATCCGGATGTGAATCTTCATCCAAAATAATGGTCAGTGCGATTTTCGTTGATCGCTCCGAAAACAAGCCATGCACCATGTTGATATGTGCACATATAAAAGCTCAGCGTACACAACACGTTTGATGTATGTGTTTCCTTGCATGTCAGTGTTGGAGCAAAATGTTAAAGGTGCGAGCCAATTCGATCGCCAAGGTGTGATCCGAAGCAAGATGTGTTTTTCGGCCATCTTGGGTGGTACGATCGTTGCCAGCAAATATGAAGACAGGAAAAACTTTTGCAAGCTATAGCTCAGTTATACCCCGGTTTGTAAACAAAATTCTCTTGTTTTATAGCCTCTATTAACGATCTGGAACGAGATCAAACAACGCGCAATGCATGCAAACATCTGCAAACAACACAATTGTGTTGCATCATTTACATAATTATAAGCGCTCTGCAGAAACAGCGAATTTAAAAGTGCTCCATTTTGCAAACTATTCGAAATATAAAATAATACAAGTATACGTATTTCCATATTATATAGGATCCTATAATTGCAAGCATGCATGCAATGGGTGTTAGTATTGAAATTGTATATTTCAGACCCGACCATTTGGTTATATGAAATATTTTGTATGCATATAGACATCATATTAATTAACTATTTAAGATGAGAGATATTACATTCAAATAAAGGTATTTTCCTTAATTCCAGTGTTTGTTTGATCCAAAACGAATGATTTTGTATTTATTATACAGAAGTATTGATTGTTATTAATATCATATCATTTTATGAGCATATTCATGTGAAATGCATTATTCAATATTATTATAACATGAATTATTTTCTGTGAATAGGAATAAGCATGCATGCATCAAAATATGATGCTGGATATTTGGTTTCATGTTATAGCCTGCACTAACAATTTTTTCTCCAATAAATAAAAAGGTTTTATAAATTTTGAATCATGTATAAACGTTAGAAATTTATGTAGCTTTAAATCTCAATTTTCTGTACTGTCATGCAGTATTGCATTACTCCAAATATAAGAAACTTGATGCATATTTCATTTTGTCACCATATATTTCATTTTTTAGCATTTCTTTATACTCTTATATATCACTCCCAAAATAATTATTTTATATTAAAGACAGCCAAAGTATTCTGTTCTTTTGTTAATATACTGTCACTTGAGTCAAGTAAAACACAACAAAATAATAAAAATCAATAACGTTTTTAAAATATTCCTTCAACAAGATGTCACATCTCTCAAGTTGCTATAAATGTGTGTGATGCAATTAATTTTAAATTGATGAACAGGAAAATATGGGTCATGCAAACATCTGGCCCCAAGAAGCCATATTTAATCTTCAATTATGTATCAAAAATAATATAAGTTATTAAAATCTTATTATAAGTTTGAATAGACCGCCCAAAAAATATGGCTTCTCTGCAGCAATAATATTGTTTAGGCCAGAAATGCAATCTACATTATTAAGACTGGTTTTGGCAGGTCATTATGAGACACCCTGCATGTATACATGCATTTACTTGATTTAAATTTCATCTATATTACTGTATACAGTAAAACAGGACACTAATACACATGTTTTAGATTTAGTTGTCATGATCATGTGTGTGCAAGAGCTGTTTTTAATGATCCCCAATTAGATTTCCTGGTCTCTATAATCTATTAAATTCCCAGAAACGATAATTTTGCACTTGTGTCCTTGTTCTGGGCGGTGTTCTCAATTGTCGACTCAAATGTCAAACAGCATGCCGACCACATATCTTGCTTGTATACAGCATAGAAGAAATGCATGTTGTTTCCATTTGCAAAGTTTGTGCCATAGAATTACTATATACAGTGGTTGGCATTTTTGGGGCGGGGCTTTTGGTGCGGCCATTTAAAATGGCCGACATCGATTTTAATTGGTGGCCATGCAGGTTAGCGAAAAGATCAAAGATCATTGTAACAGTACAATAAAATCTGTCTCGGATGAGCTACAATGCGTGGCTGACATGTCGTTCAGCAACACAGAACTTTCCATCTTCTAATCGTTTCCATGTTTTTTTTCTAAACCCACTGTGTTACCGCCTCTATTAATTGTCAACATGTAATTAAACAGCTGATAACAAAACGTATCTATGTTTGTAATGACAACATCATGAGTCCCATAAACCTTGTTAGTTCCACAAATTTTGCAAACAATGTTTATGTTTTAACGAGGCAATAACTTTCACAAAGCAGACAAACATTTGCTTTGTTGTAACATTTCAGACATGGTTGCATTGCTCTGGATATTCTCCAAGCCAATCAGCACGTACAAGTCATTTATCCTATATATACCGTGTTGTTACTTATACTTCCCTAAATTATAAATTGTGAAATTCCTGCACTTTTTCATGATGTTCTTTCATTTTTCCTCACAATGTCTATGAAAATTTACAAAAATATTATGATTTTGCTTTGCAAAAAAATAAGAGTTAATTTTTGAAAAACCAAACTATTTTTGTTCTACAGATTTTTCTGAAATTCCTCAAAAATAAACATATTAATTAAACAAACTCTAGTCTTCCTGCACAATATTTTTATAAGTGTTGTACATAAGTATAGATACAAAAATTAAGAAACAATTTTTGTTAATAAACTGATATTGCCAGTTTTTTGTTTAAATTCACAAACATATTTTCAATGGGATTCTTCCAATTGCACTTTACAAAAAATATTGCTGTTTGTACCACTGAATTTTAACTTTTCATTCATAAAAATACAGAAGAATCATCTTCTGAATTGTTCAACAAGTGACAACCCTGCAGATCATTCTGCAAACTAACTTATACAATTATTATGTAATAACAATTTTACTAAATGTTTAAAATATTGACATAATTATTTAAGCATTTAAATTTGTGTATGGCTACTATTTTCTGTGGAAAAATTCCCTGATCTTCACCATATGTTTTTATAATTCGTATATCAATTCATTCTAACTTGAAATTTTCTGGCTACAAACCGTGAATAACTTTATATGTATTTCCAGAAAAAGCTGCTTTTACTTATTTCACATGCAGCAGTCATTACAGAATGCACAGAAAAATATAATTTGCAATGCGTATTTGGTGCTGAAATCCCTTCAAACCCATATTTTTTCTCTGCTCTTTTTTCTCTCCTTATTCGAACCAACAACTATACAAAGTTTACCAACTGATACAGTCAGACAGTGATTGATTTCAAACAGATGCTACATCAAAAACGCAGCTCGTTCTTCTGCGTTCAAGAAATTGAACATAAAAATCAACGTATATATATAGTGGGATTGAAACGAGAATTCCTTGCACGTCTTAGTTGGCAAAAATGTTGTAGGAATTCATGCTAGAGAAAAAATTCCAAGGCAGGCCTTGTATGTATTTTCCTCTGCAGTCAATTCCATCCTGTTTTGTTAGAAAAGACAAGACATTCGCTCGCGTTGCACTCATAAATTCATCCAACCTTCATTTTCCTCACTCTTCCCCATTTAGATGCCTATAAGATGCTGCAGTAATTTAGATGCCTTTCGTAATGGCTATATACCTATATATGCTATTACCACCCTCCTCAGATTGTTACCTCTTTTCTGCTGCGAGTCGATCTCAAAATAAATGAGAAGATATAAGGGTAAAAAGAGAGCACGTACGAAGGTGACATTAACGCCATGACAATGCTTTTCTTTGTTTGCCTTTTCTATATAGGACGCACTTACGTCACAAACTGCATCTGACATAGCTGAATATTGTGGTGGGGGTGTTTTAATTGTGACCAGTCCACCGGGGATTTATATGAGAAAGGGAGCAAAAAAAGATCATTGGTTTCCTGCGCCTGCGCAGCTGTTCCTCTTCCTGCCCGTTATTATAGTAATCCAATTAAAACCTTCACTTACACTTGCTGGGCTTATCGCATATACGGACACAATCCAAACAACTTACACCAAAACCCTTGGCCAGGAATAAAATAGAAACTTCGATTTGATAGAACATAAATGCAATAATCACTCACTAATCCAGTCTTTCCTTTGTATGCATCCAGTTTTATAGTTCCATACAGTCAACCCAATAAATACCAGCTTTTCCATCAAACGACTTTGCACTGCATCATGGGATAGCAATTACCCCATAGCTGACATGTTGCATTGTACAGAGCTACATGAGCTATAATTTTTGTTGTGGACTTTGTTCATCAACTTAAAATTATTAATTCAAAATAAAAACCAGTTGTGTGACCTTCACTATATATGCTATAGCTTTTCATTAAGCAATGATTGTGCTATTTTTAATAATTACAAGTGTTTTCATGGGTAATATATATACTTATACAGTGTGCAATTTACAAACAAAACAAAATACTGTTACTTCATATTGGACTATAGCTATTAACACTTGCAAAATCAAGTTTAAGTCAATATGTTGCTATATTCCTTTTACTTTTTGCATTGTTGTTATCCAATTTCATAGAAACAACATCTGACAAGCTTCAAGCTTATTGCTCAGGTACTATACATTGTATTTGTAGTATATGCAGCATCATAATGTCCAAGCATAAAACCTATAATAGATTTTGCTATGCCTGTTATCAAATATGGCGGCCATTTTGTACATTTGGTTTATGTACTGCAATGATTAGTAGGTACCAATTATTCCAACTACTTTATCATAAATAATATCCCACAATGCACTGCACAATTTACTGCAGATGAGCACTTTCCTGCTGGTCATTCATTTAGAGGAGCTATAGAGTATGACAAATACTATATATAGGCTTTTATATATAGGTGGAAATAGCAAGAATATGGGGACACATGAAATTACAGCATATACTGAAGAGGACAAAGGGGCGGTAGGGTGAAAGGAAGTGACGTCATAGGCAGCAGCAATCATCAGAGGTGGTAATCGAAGCGCACCAAAAGCTCAACGCTCCGATAAGAAGTCGTGATGAATTATATGTGTGGCAGGTCTTGTCTCACTTTGCCTTTCTTTGCCACTCTTATGCTTTATCCGGTCGATTTTGGTGCAGTGCAGTCATCTGCGTTTTTGTTCACCCTCGATGACACTTGTGTTTGTGGGAGTTATACATATAGGCAACAGCCAAAAAATCCATCATTCGTCAGAAACAAAAACTTTGAAGACTTATTGGGAAATATACAAAAATCGTACATATACACATATCTTGCCCTTTATATGTATATAGGACTTGTATTTGTGAGTTGCTCTTAGGTGGATTGAGTTTGTCTTCGCACCACATCACTCTTCGTCGCCCTCAAATGTTACAACACTTTCTTCACCGCCAAAGAACAATTCATCCCCAACATTGCCATCAATCAATCGCATATCGATTGCATCCAACACACTTATGCGTCAAATCATGCAAAAAGATCCACAGCCACAAGATATACCCCATTTCATCAACTTCAAATTCCTCAACAAAAGTTGCACATCTTCACTATAGTCAAACTGAAGGTTGAACCATTGGTTCGAATCAAATTGTTGCATAATTAAACTAAAAACATCCCTAACATGGAAGAATTCACAATATGCAAATAAGTATAGTACTGGTAAATTAAACAACGAGGTTTATCTATCAAGAAGTGCAGTTTATAGGTGTAAAATTGTTTGTGAACATGAAGGATTTTTAAACAAAACTTGAAATTATTTACAAAGTTTTTCAAATTAATTATTCTGTTATGGGAATGTATTTATTATTTGTGCTGAACATATCGATATACATCGGAACATATCGATAAGTATCGTTTTGTTCTTATTAGACAATGTTTTTCAAGTTTTTATATCTGATAAAACAAGAAAATATATAATATAGTATTATTTAATAAGAAGCTTTTACTCATTTGGAAATGTTATAAAATTAAACATATTGTATTTTAGCATCAATTTAGTCCTTTTTGGTTCTAATTATGTCAGATTTTACACAATTAAAATCCTTTATTTCCTCTATTTTTTGAGTGTTTTAAATCCAATGGAATAATTTCCAGTGCAATTAATGTTTCATAATTTGAAAATTCCATCACAAGGAGTGGTGTATTATTTACGCTCAGCAACCGAAATCCACTAAATATTATAATAAAGTGGTTGGCTATAATAATAACTAAGACTCGCTCTCACATTTATAACTTCAACAGCCCATTGCATTATAATGGAGACAAGCGTTTCAAATGAAAACATGGATACCTTTCACACTGAATACATCTTCTGAATTGTCAAATTATTAGTTTCACCTTTCAAGAACAGAGTTTTATGTTTTTATGTTATGCTGAATAAAGGGCCCTCAATTCTACATTTCACAACTATATTTTACAAATTTGTTACACCAACTGACACACAAAGGTGATATAAAATAATTGAGAAAAGCGTGAAGTTACATTAACATTTCTGGAATTTATATACGTCCAGAAATGGGTCAGACCAAAACGAAACCTGCAACAATTTATAGAAGGCTGAAACATGTATGTATACAATGTTTAAAAAAAATTACATGGTTGCCATGCAACATGATATAAACTGATAAGAAATCTTGAGGGAGTTTTCAGTTGCAAAAGACAAGATAATTAAAGAAATAAAATTTATATCACTTTATTCGGGCAAAAGCAAGAATTCATTTGGCATTTTTTTAATAGAGATAATTCCATTGGGAATATCAATGAACATGTAGACATGCAACAGCAGGCATTAACATGGTTTCTATGCATCGTTGAATATTACTTCACTATACAATACTCAAAGGAATTAAAGGGCAAATTTTTAAATAAATTATATTGCCATATTTTAATTGTTCAGTACAATTTGCATATTTTAAATGTCATTAACTTATATCTGCAGTTGTACTAATATAGATAAAAAAAGCAAGCAACCAAATATGAAGAAAAAAAACACTACATAAAACATTAATTTAGTTTTGAAAACCTTTGAGTATATTTTTATTTTATTATAATGTAGTTAAAGAGATAAATATTTATATGATGCCTGTATAACATTATATTATTGGAAAAAAAATGTGTTGAAATAAGAAAATTCCCTTATTTCATTAGGAGTTACTAGCAATAATTAAATTGATTTCACAGTACCTATACTGTAAGCGCCATGAAAGATTGTGCGGATACTGACTCGCACACAGAAGAGTCGACTCATTTTAGGGGTCGGGGTTCGATGCACCTGCGTG
>JAQFZQ010003499.1:0-10605 GCA_034696005.1 Glomeris marginata | reverse complement strand
TTAACCGGAACCGGATATGACGTCACTTCCGGTATGACGTCACTTCCTTGCCCCACAGAGCCCTGCTATACTACTACCAAACTACTTTTCAGTATTTATTATGAGTGTGTACAATTAAGTTTTAAGGATTATTTAAATTATATTCGAGCGAAATTAATTGCCGCATTGAATCGCAAAGAATAATATGAAAAAATAACTTTTTCTCATTAATTATATAGTCATTTAAATTTTTTCTGGATATAATATAACCAAGACTATATCATAGTATTTATTATGAAGTAATTAAAATGAATTCTAGGGCTGTTTTGAATTTTACCGACGAGATGTGATCGCGTCGCTTCGGAACGCGAGGTCTATATGTGAAAAACAATTTTTTGTGATTAATTTTATGGTCATTTATATTTTTTCTGGATATATTATAACCAAGACTATATCTTAGTATTTATTAAGAAGTAATTAGAATGAATTCTAGGGTAGTTTTGAATTTTACGGACGAGATGTGATCGCGTCGCTTCGGATCGTGAAGCCCGGCTGTTGCACGCATTGCGCTGTGAAATATGAAATAGGTGCGCATCTTATGGATGTTATTTGCATTTGATATGGTACCAGCATTCATGCAACACAAAACATGTGTGGTTTTGTGTTGCAGCATGCGCTGGAAACCGAAGGAAAGTCGGTTAACCGGTCTGGCAGCACGCGCCAATATGTAACTCGGTCGCGCGCTGTCATATTATTCATTCACAAACCTGTACACTATATAACACAACATATCAATGATCTCTATAAAGCAATGTAGCCCAAGCTATATACGAAGAAAAGGGTTGTACATTAAAGATGATGTTGAATGGCAGCGAAAGAAAAACTCGATTCGCAACCCCTTCGGCGAGAAATTCACCCCGCACACACTTGTACTATTAAACAACTATATTTATATCGAATTTATATAGAATTACTTATTTATATCCAAGTAAAAACTAGCTTTAACTTAATCATAAATTATTTTTAATTATTTTGCCCATGTAAAAAAAATATTCGCAAACGCTCGCGTGTGTGCCATTTAGGCACATTTATTTATTTCCCATATAAAGGTTGCTGTTTTCCATCTGAATTTTTTACAGCAAATCAACCACTTCTTCTTACAACTACTGTAAATTCCACTCCATGCTGCAGTTATTCTAGTCATATTTAAAAATTAATATGAAGATATTTAAGGCTATCGCGATGAAAATCACGTCAGTGTTCGGATTTTATTTGTGAGTTCCGTGCTAATATTTTTGCAGTGAAACATGGTGGAAAGGCACACTACTAATGATCTTAAAGTGCTATTTTATTAGGTAAAATTTATTTGCATTTTGAAACTAAGTTTTTGATTTTTTGTTCGAATGCGGCGAAATGCATTGCGACTCGCTTCAAACAACTGTAAATTATGTTTTAAAATTTATATAAAATACTAAATAACATTAATACATTGCAGAGGTGTTTAAAGGCAAGTTATTTGTTCCAGAAATTATTAGATTTTTAAATCTAGAATTAATAAAATAACTCTCAGGAAAGTGATTTTGACGCGAACGCGAAGCGCATTTCAAAAAATCTGATATTTTCTTAATTAATTCCAGGGTTTTCTAAAACATTGCTGTCTTTCTGCAGTCATTCTGCATCATTTCTATGCAACAAAGTATAAAATAACTAGCATTTTGTATAATGAACTTTCACAAAACTTGACGCGTTAACTATTATTTTCTATTTTACGTAAAATGAACCCTAAAATTCATAAAGCAGTATTTAATCTTTAAATTCTATTCCAGCCATCTTAGTTCACTATAGCCGAGTTCAACTGATTATAAATATGCTAAGAAATATATTAAAACATCTGCTACAACGAACTATGTGATTTTTCATTTTTTACGTAGTTCTATTCCAATTTAAAATTAAAACACATTAAAACAAAATTAAATAATCTGTATATAATAACCTCTGTTCAATCGAAATACCTTCTTCAATTTGCTTTAAAATGGTTTAAGTGGGTTAAGTTCATTATAACCGAGTTTCTTTTACAAAAAATGCTATAGACAATGGAATGGAAACAAAGCAGTGTAATTATGTTAGTACTTGGAGCAATTTTTAGAGCAGCTCAAAATGTGGTTTACTCTTTGTTTCCAGCCTCGGTTACAACGCCATTACACACTTGAATACATGTTAAAGAAGCCCCAGTTCACTATAACCGAGTTGCTCTGATTTAATCCTGCTAAAAAAATCCTTTTTCAGCATGTAATTTATGGGAAAGCATGTACAGTAATTATGTTAATACTTATTTTAGAGCAGCTCAAACCGAACTTGATTTATGGGATTGAAGGCAGCCAATCACAACTCTTTGTTGCTTGGGCAATTAAGATGGCGGCCGAACGTATGGAAGGCCATAAAAATTGGAGGGAATAATAATAAAAAATACTAACCTGGGAATTAAGGTGTTTGGGAAAATGAAAAATTCGCACGGATCTCTCTCTAGTCAGTCAGCTGGCCCTTATGCCCTATGGTCCTATGTGCCCTATGGGTCATATGGGCTGTCTTTCACCAAAAACGCGACACTTTTTAAACGCCACACCCACAACTGGGTTTTCTGTCTCCCTTCTTTTTGCCATACATGGCCTTTCTCCTTTTTTCCCCCTCTTTTTCCTAGTGCACCTCTCTGTTCAAAAACCAACCCCAAAGCAGGGGCCTTTCAACCAAATGCATACATGGGCCAAAATTGTGAGTGAGACAGAATGTGGGGCCTTACACACCATTTTTACCCATTTTCCCTTCCCAGTTTCCACCCTATATAACCTTTCTATGTCTGCATGCTCTCCATTTTTTGCCTAACATACTATACCACCTATTTTGGGTCCTTAGTCCTAGCAGCTTGGTCCTAGTAGCTTGGTCCTAGTATACTAGGAGCTATAGCTTACACCCACCCAGACATGTGGGAACAGAAAAGCATGCATTATAAAGGTTGGTATATAGGCCTACTTTACTCTGAAAATGTTCATTGTGAATTATTATTATAATCCAATTTTTCAAATTTAATTTTGTTTAATAATAATTATAATTAATATTATATTTCAGTTGTTTGTTGCATATCGACTCACAATGAAACGTAATTATTTCTATTTGGCAAACAGAATATATTACTGATCTAATGTTCTTTATTCCAATAATTAATTACTAATTTATTTGTTTAAATAAAAAAATTTTGTTGTTGTTAATTTCAATATTAAATTGGTTATTTTTGCTCAAATATTTATGTTGTTGCTCCAAATGTTTGTTGCTGTTAATGCAATGTTTGTTGTTGATCAAATGATTGGCATTTTGGCTTAAATGTTGTTGCACTCTAAGAAAAATGTTGGTCATAATGACAACAAATGTTAGTCAAGACTTGTCCTAAAACTGACCATGTTTATGTTAGTCATAATGACCAACATTTGCTGGTCAGCCCCTTTATTGACTAACATTTGCATCAAGTAAAGTTAGTCAACAAGGTGTATGTTGGTCATTATGACTAACATAAACTGGTCAGTTTTAGGACAAGTCTTGACTAACATAATGACCAACATTTTTCTTACAGTGTGTCATTGCTCAATTAATTGATGTAGTAATTGTTCTAATATTTGTTATTGTTGCTCCAATATTTGTGTGATTGGTCCAATGTTTGTTCCAATGTTTGTTGCTGTTAATTCAATGTTTGTTGTTGGTGTTGCTCCATTGATTGACATTATTGCTTCAATGTTTGTTGTTGTTGTTACTGCTCCAATGTTTGTTATTATTGCTTCAATGTTTGTTTTTCTTGTTCAATGTGTTATTGCTCCAACATTGTTCAATATTGCTCCAATGCATCTATTATCCCATTCATTTCAAGTAATATACCACTCACTCCCTACATTCTAATTCACCTATCCACTATAATACTCCTTATCTAACTGAAACCTCCGCGCAAAGTCCCGCATCGCGCTCCGAACAACACCGCGCGCTCCGAATGCAAGTATCAATGTGATCTGACTTAAAGTAGGCTTATATAAGGAGTCAAGAACATTAAGGATGTGTAAAATAGATGCATTACTACACTCTGGCACACGCATGCGTAGATCAGATCATTCGCAGCGCGCAAGGGAAAATGTTTCGCGTGCTGCTCTGCGCGGCACTGAAAATAAAAACCCGGTTGAGTTTTAAAGGTGGAAAAAGATGAAGGAAAACATAAATGCAGTTTATTCTGTTCTCATCTCCCTCCTCCTAGCCACCCCATTCTTTCGGCTGGTTCTCACTTGCAAACACGTATAGGAGAAATAGGCCCCACCTCCGCTGCGCGGTGACGATCGGTTTTCAATATGGCATTGGGTTGGTGGTGAATGGCGAAAAATCCGCCAGCTAGCTCCTTTTTTATTGAACGTTCAGCACAAAGATCATCCCCAGGCTATTGTAGATGTAGGAAATAGGGAGGCAATTTTTGGGTTGGGCGAAGAGGATTCAACGATTCGAAAAACCCCCCAAACCAGAAGTTCGCTTTTTCCACCAGCTAAAGTGAGATGAGTTGGAAATCGTTTCAGTCAATCTTTTTTTGTGCCTTTACTCCACATTCCCTCCAGAAAAAGAAAGGAAAACATTTGGTGGTGGGATATAGTATAGGTGGAAATGGCAAGCACTATTTTCTTGGCGAGCAAAATGTAGTAGTACGCGATCACTGTGTGTGTGGGTGTGCTCCGTCACGCAAAATTGAACCACTAATTCGTGGGCAGACGTGTGTGGTTCCTACTTTTTGGACTCATAAAGTAGGATCACAGTCGATTCTAGCTGTTTGACTCCTTGGAAGAATTAAGATAGCAGGAGAAAGCAAGACAGCGGATGATTTTGGAGCATTTCGCGCGAACTAGTCATTCGCGCGTTACGGCATAATGTCCAAATATTTTATTTTCAGTATAATCATATACTCTTGGGGTAACACAGTGAAACCTGTCTATGGTGGAAGAAAGGAAGTAAGAATTAAAAAACACAAAGTAACAAATTTGTTGCCGAGAAAACAAGGAAGACAGATTTTGTCACGTTTCGCGTCAACTAGCCCTTCGCGCGTATGATCCAAATATTTTTAATAGAATCATATACTGTTGGTATTATTAATACAGTGAAACCTGTCTATAGTGGAAGCAAGAATGCAATAATTAAAAACAGATAGATCAACAATGAGAGGAAACAAGAAAGTATAACGCAAGAAAGCGAAAGATTTAAGCAAATTTTGCGCGAACCGTTTGCACGGTAAATATATTTGGAATCTGATAATGTAATACAGTGAAACTTGTCTATGGTGGAAGCTAGACTGTGATAATTAAAAGCAGGTAAAGCTGCATAAGGAATTATTTGGAATTAAAAAGCAAGAGAAATTAAGATTTTAGCACATTTCGCGTTAGCTAGCGGTTTGTGCGGCCCAAATATTTTGAGTATAGGTATTATTAATACAGTGAAACCTGTCTATGGTGGAAGCAAGGAATTGCTTACACCTTAAGACTACCACTGTCAACTAAGTAACAGCTATTCATAATATTTAGAAAAATCATTTCTATCGTTTCGGCAAACGCGCGAAGCAAAATTCCTTGTTGTCAAAGCGCGGCATCGAAAAATGTTTCAACTAACATTATTCTAATAACGAATTATATGCAAGCTCACAATCCTGATACAGCTTTGCATACCTTAATATAGTTTAAATTATTTATATAGTGATATTTTCTTAGAATATCCAAAATGCAGTTTAATCATTTTTCGCGGCTTCGCGATGCTGCGCTTCATTTTTTAAATAATAATATTAAAAATGTAACAAATATAAAACAAATCAAACATTTGATTTCATAAACAGTAGGAATTTATTCTTAAGTACTAAGGAAACCTCGGGTATTACAACCACATCTGTTACAACGAACAGAAACACAGCGTGATTCGCGCGCAAGCTTCCGCGTTTCGTTTGTCGCTAATATAAAATCTGATTTTGAGCAGTTTAATTTTTAAGGATCACTGAATATTTGGTAGAAAATTGTGCACTTTTCGAATGAAATGTCCTTGGTGACCTCAGTGCCGTCTATCGATCGATTTTTTGCCAACTTCTCATAAAGCAAGCGTGGACCCAATATGGAAAAAAATGCCACCAATTTTGCAGAAGTCGATAAAAAAGCTCTTCATACATGTATATATATAAAGCAGGAGTCCAGTCGCATTTTTCCATTAAAAAATCAATATTTGTCCAAATGTGGGTGCATTCCATTTATCTTTCCAGGGGATGTCCAGCGGATTGACCATGCACATAAAAAAAAATATTTATTTCTTCCTCATTTCATAAATAACATTCAGAATATAATTGAAGTTGCTCAAATCCACTTAAATCCCTTTTCCGGACTTCCTATATTGTGAAACTATAATTTCGAACGTTCGGAAATTAAGTTACTGCTTTTCAAGATGCAGTTAAAAAATTAGGTTAAAATTTGGTTCAAAAAGAAATATTTAAGCAATTTAAATATATATTTATTAAATTTATTAAATAATTGTAAGTAAATAATTGTTTTAGAATTTATTTCAGCACCAAAAGCGCCACCTAGTGAAAAATACTGTAGTTACTGGTCAGACCAAAGATGTATCTATATATGTTATCAAAAAAATTTGTGAAATATTAATAAATGTAATTATTAAGTGCAATTAAAGGTAACCTCGGATATAAGGAACCATGATTCTAACTTAGACAATTCTTATTTTTAAAGTGGATTAAACTCCATTTATGCTGCACAAAATCAGCACACACACACCGGTTATAATGAACTCTGTAGCAACTATACATTCATACCTCGGTTATAACGTACAATGGTTATAACAACCTAAAGGATATTTAAGCATACAATTTAATATTTTAAATGTGTACAACTGTGTATAATAATGGTTAAACTCGGTTATAGTGAAATTAGATTAAAATTGTCATATTATAAAGTGACTGCAAACAAATGGAACATCGGATATAGTGAACACAGCTGTAACAAATGAAATTTTCATTTTATGTCATCATATCCGAGACATAACATTGAATTTAAATCAAACATTTATGTGAAAATAAGTTGTTTTATTGTATCAACCTCGGATATAACGATACACTGTAATAACAGAAAGACAACATCGGTTATAGTGACAACTTCATTATATAGGCTTAATATATTTCTAGGCTTAAATCACAAAATATATCAACATAATTTTTGAAAAATGTGACAAAAATTCAAATTATAATGACGTCACAAAATTGTACTGTTCGTTATATCCGAGGTGAATAATGTAATATTTATGATATTAAACATACACAACTGTACATATACAGAAATTTGATTTTTACGGTTTGAAGCAAACTTAGTGTACGTTTTCAGCAACATATATCAGATATTATGTAATATTCCAGTGGTTCCTTGTATCCGAGGTGTGCATTTCAACATTAATACCAGACATTCCAACTCTACTAAAATTCCCATGTCTATTTTTGATAGTCATCAAAATCGATATCGCGCGTTACACTGCTATAGCGATCATCACAAAAACATATTGGTTGTAAATAAACTCCACAGTTCCTTGTAACCGAGTTGTATTTATGCACTATAGGCCTAATTAATTTCTTATTTTAAACATAACTGTCCTGAAAAACTGTATTAATTTAAATTCAGAATAAATAAAACTGGACATTCGCGTGTTGATCTGCACGCGATTTTTGCAAAAACCATTTTAAATGTCGTATGTTCCTTATAACCGAGTTACCTACTGCATACTGGGATATTAATGCAGTATGTTATTCCTCACTCTAAACATAGCTGTCCTACATAATCACATATGGTTTTTTAATTCTTCCCAATCGATAAACCGCTTGTTTCACTTCGCGCGATTCGCTCCAAAATCTAACAAAATATTTCCAGTTCCTTGTAACCGAGTTGCATAATAAAATATTGATTTTCTTTTTCCAACAGTGTTTACTATAAATATAAATACCCAGTAAACCAATTTCTTAATTTTTGATCTTGAAATGAATCGAAACTTATCGATTCGTCTCGCATGTGCGCGATTCACCTTAAAATCTTTCAGAGAATTTCCAGTTCATTGTAACCGAGTTGCATAATAACATACTGCTTTTCTTCTCCACACAGTGTCTACTATAAATATAATTACCCTATAAACCAACTGAACTTAGTATTCCTTTTCAAACGAATCGCAAACCAGATTTCACGCGTGCATGTTTCACTTGTCGCGATTCACCTCAAAAACCTATCTGAAATATCTTCTGTTCCTTATAACCGAGTTGCATAATAACATACTGCTTTTCTTCTTCCCAGTGTCTATACTATATAAATAAAATTATCTTGCAAACCAATTTCTTTTTCCTTTTGAAATGAAACCCAATCACAATCAAGCATTTCGCGTGTTTCTCGAGTTCGCGCGATTCACCTCAAAAACCTTCTTAAATATCTTCTGTTCCTTATAACCGAGGTGCATAATAACATACTGCTTTTCTTTTTCCCACAATGTCTACTATAAATAAAATTATCTCGTACACCAATTTCTTTTTCCTTTTGAAATGGATCCCAATCGCAATCACGCATTTCACGTGTTTCTCGTTCACATGCACGATTCACCTTAAAAACCTTCTTAAATTTATACTGTTCCTTATAACCGAGTTGCATAATAACATACTGCTTTTCTTCTCCTCAGACAGTGCCTACTGTGAATAAAATTATCTTGAAAACCAATTCCTCTTTCCTTTCGAAGTGAATCGCAATCACGCAATTTCGCGTGTTTCTCTTTCGCGCGATCCGAAATATCTTCTGTTTCTTATAACCGATGTTCCTTTTGTGTTATTTCTATCTTTGCCTTCATCCTCTCATATCACTACTACTATCCTGTCTTTCCCAACCATATTTTGTGATTCATCGATGCGTGTATTTCGCTTTTCGCTTGGTGTCGCGTTCTGAGCATCGATGCGATATCGAAAGAAGACGAAGAAGACAAAGAAGAATAAGAAGAGGATGAAGAAAGAAAATGGCGCACATGACTCGCTCATTTCTGACCAATGAAGGCTTTAGACCAGCGAATGACTAGTACTTTTACCCCGACCATTTTACCAATCAGCCCACGGACAGAAAATAATGACCCGGACGTGCTTTAATTCACACAGGGGGCTTCTGGGGAGGGTTTTGGGTTTGGGTTTGGCAGTGAAGCTGCATTATGTCAGGCCAAGGGGTTCTTGCTCAAATATGGCCGCCATTTAATGAAACCCCAACACGAATTATTATCTCCGTCAGCCTAAGTGACCGATCAAGCAACGGAAGGAGGAGATGAGTCTGTGGGGCTATCGAAAGACAACAGGTCCAGGTCCCAACTAATCTGGCGCAGACTTTCCGCTTCATTTCACCCCCATGTGCCCCTGCAATTGCAAATGTCGCCCAAACGATGTCGACCTCAATTTCCGTTTCGCAGCACCAACAAGAAAAGCAAGCGGCAGCCAATCAACGTTCACCGTCGCGCTCGGTCACGCCCCGATACACACCGGACTAAACAACATGGCCGGCTAACGACACGGATTAATCTCCAATATAGAAGTTAGCACACAGCTAAACCCACATGCAGGCCTGCATAATTCATTGCAACTGTAAACGGCGGCCATCTTGCTTATCCTCCGCACAATCAATCCAGCGCAGTATCCGTGCGCAGAGTTTTACGCTGCGTGTTGCGCAGTATGCAGAGCACTGAACTCCATGTACAGAGCAAGTGCAGTAGGAGAATAAGGTGTAATAGAGGTGTAAACGCTAAGGAATACATATACACCCTAAGATCAAACAGGTGTAAAGTCAGAGCAAGAAAATCTTTCGGATTTCCAAACGCGATACGCGACAGCATCAATATAGTAAATTTAAGGGTGTAAAAATGAAGTAATTCTATCAACTCCTTTACCAGAAACGGGGTGTAACTAAGGTGTAAATGCTAAGAAATATACACCCTAAGAACAACCAGGTGTAATATCTAAGCTAGAACGTCAAGAACGTATAAATATGAAATTACGCCAACCGCGGGTAAAACTGAAATTTTAAAAGTAAATTGACATAAATAAGGTGTAATTATGGGTTACACCCTATGAGAAATCAAAATAATGTCTGAATAAAGCAATGGTATAGTTTATATGTACAAATATACAATTAATTAAGGCAGTAAAATAAACGGCGGCCATCTTGGATTCGAAAGCAACTACCGACGTTGCATGTTCTCGACAAATCATTAATATGTTAAAATTAAGGGTGTAACTGTCTCATGTTAGAAACAATGCCATGTTTACGGGACTATATAATACGCAATTAAAATATTAAAATAGGTGGCGGCCATCTTGGATTTAGTCATCCATTCGAAATCAAGCAACGATCGAAGTTCGAATACAAACCACCGATACTATATCATTAATATTATTTAAAATTTAAGTTGTAAATGTATCACATTCACAACAAACCTACACAGAGAAAACAGATCCCTCAATTGAGATGAAAATGTTAGTCAATTGAATATTAATAATAGTCAAAGTAGTCA
>JAQFZQ010003498.1:0-10606 GCA_034696005.1 Glomeris marginata | reverse complement strand
GCAGCAGCCATGTCTCATGTATGCCATTGTTTCACATGCAGACCTGCAGCAGTTAACGAAAATTTCTGTAAGGGAATAGCTGCAGATACATTCCTGCAGACTTGCTACATACTTCATGCAAATTGTCACATACTACTTAATAGTATGCAGCAGGCATATTGCAGACATGCCGCAGGTGTGCCATTGTTTTACGTGCAGGCCTGTTGCAGCTCTGGTGCAGCACTGCAAGAGAAGAAAGTTTCTGTATGGGGTTTTTGACGAAACGAATGGGGCTCTAAATATTGTGACATACCGTGATAAATGAACGCAACAAAAATATTAAATAGTACTGTTTTATACATTTCATTATTACCAAGTGAAATATGTGCCCTCTTGACCAACAGATGGCACTGCTGTCTGTGATTTCTCTTAAACTGACCATACAATACAATGTCAGGCAACAACAGGGTCTTGGCCCAACCTAACTCTCTAGCTTTGTTAAGTGGCGCCACCTACAATGCATAACCATGGCCCAAATTAACTGCTGCATGCGGTATCTGCGGCTTTCCATACTTTGAGTAACATGCAGAAGGCGTTGTCATCGCAGATTGGCCATTTAGGTCTAATACGTGTCCTATAGTCCCTTGTAGAGCCCCTTAGGGGGCATTTAAGGGGGTGGAAGATGAGCAGCTGGCCCCATCAAACACCCTCATTTGCATAATGTCTCCAATGGACCAAACGGTGACTTGTCATCGGCCATTGGGCCCCTAAAGGCCCCTTCAATGTAACTGCATATAGACAATGAATGGTTTTGTTTCAGGTTTGAGGACACAACAGGTCAATCGTAGGTCGTAAATCACGCCGCAAGGGGGCGCTGTTTCGGTCCTGGGCATGGGTCCTTACTTAAAGTCTCATCAGTTGGGCAATTTACTGCTTGCAGGGGGGAGGGGCTTTGAATTTTGCATGCATAGGGCACATATGGGTTGGATTTAGATGGGCTCAAAGGACCTGAACATGGTAATTTCTCGAGTATCTACTGCTCATTTGGGGACGATTGGTGGGGCCTAATGGTCCTGAAATAAATGAAGGGGGGCTTTTTGGAGTCGGGGAGGGAATTAATAGGATATTTATGCGGTCAACTTACAGGGTGTTTCAAAAGTAACGGCACCCGTTAATTATTGTGGAAAATTGAAATTTGAAATTCCGGTTTGTATTTTAGATGAAATATTACTAAAATTGTGCTACAGTGAAAATTATAATGTTTTTGACTCCATGTACCTACTCAGTGTTGCAATCCCTCAAACAAAACGCGCACACTGTAAGAAAAATGTTGGTCATTATGTTAGTCAAGACTTGTCCTAAAACTGACCAGTTTATGTTAGTCATAATGACCAACATACACCTTGTTGACTAACTTTACTTGATGCAAATGTTAGTCAATAAAGGGGCTGACCAGCAAATGTTGGTCATTATGACTAACATAAACATGGTCAGTTTTAGGACAAGTCTTGACTAACATTTGTTGTCATTATGACCAACATTTTTCTTAGAGTGCACAAACCTCCCAACCAATGAGATTCTTGTCCCCACAGTGCTGCCACGCCCACATTTTGTGGTTTAGCTGGTCTACTTCGACTTTAATTGGGGAGAGTGCATTAATTACGTTTTCATAAGGTCAAAATGTGATTAATTATTAATATGTGCGTATTTATTTATTTTTCCTATTAAACAATATGTCTGAATTAAATAATATAGACCTATAACAAAAATTATAGTTATGCAATTTATTAATTACATATATAAATTGGGGAAAAAAATCTTATTGTAAAACTAGATTTCAATCAATGAATATAAATTTATATTTCAAATAGGCCTAGTGTTCTTTTTTCCCATTGTTATTTTTTTTTAAAACAATTTACCTGAGGCTACACACCTGCATGCAACTAAAAATCCAGATCATTTCCCCCCTCACAGTTAAACATTATAACATATGCCTATAGTTTTTAAAAAAGACTTCTCCTTATTAATATTAATTTATACATTTTTACGATATACACCATGTTGGGAATAATGATAATAACAAAAAGAAAAAAGAAAGCTGAGGAAATAGGCCTAAAGCGATGGTTGTGTTATTTCAACGGTTGATGCCGTAAAACGTTTCTCTTTATGAATGAAATGAATGAAACGTCTGTAATAAGTGGAACACATTCTTGCATGGTTGTCACGTGACAAGACCGGTCTTTATATATTTAAGAAGAAAAAATTGGGGAAGAAGAAGAAAAGAGAGAGGAAAAGGGCTTCATTGAATTTCTGATCACGTCCCACTTTGGCAAAACACATCAACTCAATGACACAACTTGCAACTAACAACATCCAAAAATTTCTCTTATAAAAACCTCCTCTTGTGTTATGTGCCTCGTTTCTCACAATGCCAACATTTATAGCAGCCCTTTTCGCACACTGATTACATTCCTGAACATTGAGGGCCTTGCGGCCAAACATCCCCCTTTTCTCTATTTTTCCTGCCAAGCACACTTAAGCCTATCTCTTACGCAATTCCCTTATTGATTTTTATTTTCACCAAGCCTTATATATTCAGTACACAATGCACATAATATAATTTGTCTAAAGTGAGCCCTGGACCTGTCTATTGGTGGAAGCTAATTAATCTATTGTGAAAAAATTATACATAATGTAATATACAGTCGAACTCGGTTATAACGACATCGGATAAAGCTATGTCAACTCGGCTATAGCAACAAATATCATCCAGTCCCCATATAAGATCAGGGCTCGACATGAGCGGTATCGCATCGCAATTTGCGCCACAAATTTTAAAGTTTGCAATACAAAAATTAATTTGCAATGCGTCACAGATGGATCAAAACTGTATGCTATACATACCCACATTTTATATGCAGCCTAACTGTATAAAATTTTGTTTATTTTTCTCTGAATTAAATTAGTCATTTCAATTTGCTACACATTTATTGCTATAATTGCTAATCAATTTGTATTTTGCGTAGCAGTTATTGCTATGCAATTTTTCCTGACATTTCGAGTCCTGAAGATGTGTGTTATTTGACCTTGCTTAAAGTGACATAGGCCTACTGAATATCGTCTAAATCGAAGAAACTACAGTATATAGAATGGCACCCGCGGGGTTCGCTTCCCCGGCCGGCCCGCCTTTTTCCGATTGAAGTGCGTTTTTCACTACTGCAATATTATTCCATTGGTTATTTTAATATTGTTTAAAGTAATTTTTGTAAATTGGTGTAAGAAAATTAAAATATATGCTTCCCATTGCACCTTTCTGCATGGGAATATATTTGCTGTTTTAATCCTCGTCATAATAATTGACCCTCGGTTATAACGACATAAATTTGATGGTCCCGAAGATGACATTAAACTGAGTTAGACTGTATGTAACATATAAAATTGCCCTTACAGAAATATTTTCAGGCAGCAATTTTTTTAAGTATGCAACCAACTTGCAGCAAACGATAATATAATATAGCATATGTGATTACAAACATCATGCACAAGCTTTTGGCATACCCTACCGCAGTGTTATGTTACCGTCAATCTGCCAATCAACCAGACAATCTGTCGAATTGACGTCACAACGTGATAATCCTATGTTACGACGCTTCCATCTGGCGCGTTAAAAAGCCTAACCTAATTTAAACTAACTAAAACTATATCACAGTCCTGCGAAAAATTAAAAAAACTCGTGGAGGCAGTGAGATTAGCATATCTGTAAATTTCCTTACAGAAGCCGGTCTCCAATTGAAACCGGTTTTGAATTAAAGCTGCAGCATTTTGGCCATGCAGATAATGACTAAAAGCCGGTTCCCAACGTGCTTGTATATTGGGAACCGGCTCAAACTCCGCTTGTGAAAGTGCCATTATATTCTATACTAATTTTGAATTGAAGCCTGGGCTTCTATAAGGAAATTTACGGTATGGTATATATTTGCACGTTTTGTGTTTTTTCGTAAATGCTATATAATAGACTTATCGCAATGTGACATCATATTCGGCAGATTGTCTGGTTTTCACATTGTCGGTAACATATTATGACTGGTTATTTTTCGCGTAGTATTATTTTCACGCAATTTGCGGAAGTACATTTGTCCATGAAAATTATACAATACCAAACTGATATTTCAGTGTATATGTTTTTGTTAAATAATTGGTTATCTATAGCAATCCAATTAATCCATGCATGCATAAATACGTAATTATAATAATTTGCTTAAAATTCTAATTTAATTTTTACAATAACTTTTTGTCATTTTCCATTCACACAGTTATTTTGAGGCCGCGGTTCAGTTGAAATTTATAAGACTGTAAATTTAGGGTTGGTCTTATATGTGACTGCCCTCAAAGCGGTTCATTTTGTAGCATGACCCCTTATTTATATGTTGGGTCTGATGTGTATATTTACGAGGTGCCATTTGTAAAGTGAGAAACTGATATGGAGGAAATGGTTAGGCTTAAAAGGTGTTGTAAGGACTAACATATAGCTAAGCCCACTTAGGGCATCAGGCATAGTTAGGGCAATATACGGTTATAAGCCTAATATGTTTACTTTTCATTATATTTTATAGTATTTTTATTTAAATTATGTATTTTGGAATTTATTATAAATAGATGTTTATATTAATTTATTATATTGATTATTGGGGCCTTTACGAAATTAAGCCTTATTCTACAATAAGGTATATATCGATTTGTGTTTAGGGTTCGTGGACACAGTGTAATTTTATCTGCCTCGTGACGTCACTAGAAAGTCTTATTTTTTTATTTGTTATAATCTGATTCCCATTTACAATAAAGATTACATAATTTTTTAGAATTAATTAAATGAAATTAAACTAGTTTAAAATTGGTATCGATTTGTTTACAGGGTGTTTCATAATTTTCATTTCATTTACATAAACGTTAATAATTTTTATCTATTGTAATAATGTTAATTAATTATTTATGTTATTTAAAATTTGGAAAATTTAAAGAAATTTGGCAAAAATTGGCAAAACAAGGAAAAATTAAATATTTGGAAATTCATATAAATATATATAATATGCAATTTGAATGTATTTTAAATTAAAATTATCTAGAAAAACAATTGTAATGAAATTTAAGCCGCGCATACGTAATATTCGTTGGAAATTTTGAAAGCATTCTGGAAAACCTGGAAAACTTATGGAAAATTGTGTAAACATTGATTGTTATATGAGCCATGAATATTTTGATTAATGTTATCTGTGTATAGCTTAATAGCAATAATAAATAAGTTACGATGGAATAATATGAAAAAGTAGGCTTAGCTGTTTTGTTTACGTGCAGTGAGGAGAAGCCAAATTTTGAGTTTTGCCCATGGTATATGTATAAGATATATTTTGTGTAGAAATCTGGCTTTTATAAATATTAATTGGTTGAGTTGTTAGAATAGACTGTATGGCCACTGTTGGGGGTGGGGGAGTGATTTGCATGATGGAAATCTGTTTGGAAAATACATATAGTGTGTGTTTTGGGTTTGGCATGAGCAAGGTGAGGTCGTAAATTACCCCCACAGCCGTCGACACTATCTAGACACCCACAGAGAGATGATCCCAACCTGATTGCATGCCAGTGTCGACGCCAAATGGATAGAGATAGAGAGAGAGAAAGACAGGGAAAAAATGCAATCTGCACCCAAAAAAATCAGTTCTTGTTTTCTTCGCTAGATGGCGCTCCGGCTTCCTTTTTTCCCCCCGTTTTAACATTGAAACCAGCAGGTGTTATCACCCTCAAGTCTTATTTATTCTGGATATACAGTGAAACCTGTTAACTTGACCACCCTTACATGTTGACCACCTGGCTAAGTTGACCACTGTATTAGAAATTTCCTGCCCTGTAATTTGACACCATACAAGAATACCTTTGCAATTCCTGTTCATAGGGGTATTTTGTGACGTCATCGGCCCGATTGGCTTCATGTTGGACGCCGAAATTTCCCCGGAATGGCGCTTTTTAACCGTAGCACTGTACTACTGTATAATTTTAATTCTGGCCGTGTAAATATTGCATAATAGTAGTATACAGTGCCCTACATTCATTTTCTATGCATTTTTAAATATGTTGACCACCTGTTAAAGTTGACCGGATTGTTTTGGAACCGCGCGCGATCAACATTCACACGTTTCACTGTAGTAGTATATGGTCTGGAAATATTGAATAGGCCACTCTGGTAAACTGAGGGGAAATGGTAATCACAGATTGGGATTTTGTGGAAGAACGCGATTTGATTGGTCGCGGAAAAGCTTTCGCGTGAAATCAGTGCATTGTTGAGCGCGGACAGGCATTGCGTGTCAGCTGAATGTTGTATAGTGATCGTGACTGGGTGCACTCGAGTAATCACAATTAAACTGATTATCTATCTTCTGGGTGTGCACACAAACGATAAGTTAAATCTGTTGACTCGTATACTCGGTCAGAGCGTGTAATGCGAATTTCGGGCTGGTGCGAGCGACCCCTACCGGCCGTTTCCCCAACTTCTTCAACCGTCAACACCCGCGTTTCCTTCCTTCATTCCTTCCTTCCTTCCTTACTTACTTCTCTTTGAATTATGCATCGACTACCCTATTATAATTCAAACGCTTCTTTATTTCTCGCAAAGATCTTCAACGTTCTTCCTTATTCATATTCATATAATCGGTTGGGTTTCCCGCAGAGGCCCTTTTGTAGAAATGAATTAATTCCCCCTCCCCCATCTCTCCTTTTTTGAAATGCTGTGTCCTTTGTTCGGAATTCTGATTTACTGATACAGTATACCTAAATAATATTTTTTTGTCGCCATCGATTCGGTTCACATCGAATACTGCTCTTAGTTTTCTTCATCTCTCGCTATATATTTTGAAATGATATGTAAAGTAAATATAAATAGCAGCTGTAATAATGACTAAAATAGCATTTATTATGATGCTGATGATGAAGTTATTGAAGATGATGGCAGTGATGATTATGACATGCGATGTAACAATCATGAAGATGAAGATGTGATGATGAAGATGATGAACAAAATGATGATCAAGATGATGAAGATGCTGATGATCCAGATGATAAAAATGAAGATGTTGGTTATGATGATGATGAAGATGATGAAAAAGATGTTAATTAAGATGAGAATGAAGATGAAGATATTAACGAAGATGAGAATGAAGATGAAGATATTAACGAGGATGAACAAGATGATGAAGATGAGGACGAAGATGATGAATATAATGATCAATATATGACGATCAATATGGTGATGGTGACCGTGAAGATGAGGATGAAGATGAAGATGATGATAATGAAGATGATGATGAACAAGATGATGAAGATGAGGATGAAGATGATGAAGATGAAGAACAAGATGATGATGAGGATGAAGATGATGATGAAGATGATGATGATGAAGATGAAGATGAACAAGATGATGAGGATGATGATGATGATGATGATGAAGATGAAGATGATGATGATGAACAAGATGATGAGGATGAAGATGATGATGAACAAGATGATGAGGATGAAGATGAAGAAGATGATGATGAAGATGGTGACAATGATGATAATGAAGATAAAGATAAAGAACTATGGAAAATTGTGCTGGAGATGATAAAAACAATGCAGATGATGATAGCGAAGAAAATGAAAATGAAGCACACATAATACCTAACCCATATTTACAATTTCCGACCCGAATCGACAAAATTGTGGCAATGCACCCAATGGTGTCAACTTTCATTCCAGGACAATAACTTTATATAAATAACGATAGGAAAGAGGAATTCAGGTCCATATTTTTTAAATTACCACCACATGTGAAGACACTGGTGGGTACACGTGCGTGCAACATCCAGTGACGTCAACTACTTCGCGATGAAGACACATTTTCCAGTCAAGCTTATTCGTAAACTAATTTAATGGGACCTCGTATAATTATTTTAATTATATATAAAGATATTGTTTCATATCTTGATAGTGATAAAACATTCAGATTACAACTCGCTTCGCGGGAAGTTGTCGCCGCCTTCGCGACAACTGGCGATCCTGCGATTGCGTGTAAAATAATTCAATTTTGTTATTATTACTTTTTAAACTATATATTAAGGTGTTTACTATTGGCTACCACGTGTTAGACACTATTTCGTAATAATTAAGACATTTGGTGTGAAGTTAGTGCAGAATTATAAGTTTTGCATCGCACGCGGCGAATGCAGCGCATTTTCTATATAAGACTATATGTGCATGGGTTGTGTTAATGTATGCAGAATTTTTTGGGGGGAATTGGCCCGGTACCCCGAGGGGTTTAAGGGTGTGTGTGGGGGACATTTGGTGTTTTTATCAAATTCTCATCTTGTGCATTTGCCAGGAGAAGAGAAAAGCGGAAAGGCAATTCTGCGTATAAATAGTTGATGCAAAAGAGGTGTGTGCATGTGTATTGGTGTCGGATCGATGAAATTCTCATTTATTGGCCAATGGACTTGTTTGGAAAGAATCAGTGTGTGGAGGTGCACAAGGTTTAATGGAGGGGTAAACATAGAGGCAAGGGGTTATAGAGAAGAGGGTATGCGAGCACGAGATAAGCAACACCCCAAACCCCTGGCCACCAGAATCTAACCCACCCAAGATGAGATGACTGGGCCCTTATCTCACTCTATGCACACAGAAATAAGATAAATAACGTATAAATCTATGTATGAGCAAGGCCATGGGCATAATATAGTCCTCATGCATCCTTATTTCTCCATTCAAACACCACTTTGTCCAAAAAAATCCCAACAAAGAAGGAAAAACGGAAAAACGAAAATAGAGGGCTGCGCAGCCAACTGGCCCGAAAGTAACTCCCTGCCTTTCGCGATAGCTTCATGCGGCGTAAGAAAATCGGATTATTTTTGATTTTCACTTTAGATTTTATTGACTTATCGATTGTTCAGTTATGTTATTGGTTACTAGAATTATTTAGAATGCCTTTTTTGGAATGAATTTTGATCTTAACGCTAAGTTTGCGGCAACTTTTACGCGACAACTTAAAATCCGCACCGATTCCTAGATCTTATTATAATTTTACCACAATGGATGATAATTCTTATTATATATAAACTAGTAGGAAGTTTTAACATGTCTTAAAGCTATTTTTATAAATTAAATATTGCTACAAATCATGGACTGTTTTAGAAACGTATTTCTCTTTAGTCGATGCGTGAAGTCTGTTGCAAATAAAAGTGCTTTTGTGAACTTCACAGTTAATTTGAATGAATAGGTGTATAAAGTGAATGTTTTATGCATCAAGAGGGTGTTTTATATTTTGTAACTGTAAAAGAGTATGGTTTACACTCTACTTTAAACTCCACTTTCGTTAACCGCGCGTATATCAAACACAAATTACAATAACCTTTAAAGGCTTTCCTGAACTCCAATATATACTTTTATTAGGTTTTTTGAATATAAACAGGCTCAGGGAAACCTGGGAAACCTGAAAGGGTCAGGGAATTTAGATTATAGCTAAAAATTCAGGGAAAATTCAAGGAATTTGCCAAAACGTTTGCCAAAACCTGGAAAATTAATGGAAATTGTTATAAATGTATACAGTAAAACCTTTCTGTTGTGAAATCTCAACAGAATAGAAGGCTTCACTTTACAATCTGAATGTGTTTTAAATTAAAATAATTTAGAAAAATGTATGTACGTAGTATATACGTAGTAATGCGCATTAAGTAGCGTAAGTTAATCTTTCATTACAACACAATATGATGTGGAAATTTTGCCTCAGCTCTCTGGAAAACCTGGAAAACTCAGGGAAAATGGTATAATAAAAGAATTGGTATATGAACCATTTTGAAGCATATGACAAAGGGTAGGGAGTTACTTTGGAGCCGGTTGGCCGCGGAGGTGCTTAGCGCGGCGCAACGCATGCATGCTTCATGCAATGAATGCATGAGAGAACTAGGATATTTATATATATATTTTACTTGCATGGGTAAATATGAAGAGCCAATTGCATGCTGGGTGGTGAGGGGGGAGTAAGATTTGAAATTGAGGAATTTTTTGAGGGCAGCCAGCGAGAAACAATGAACTTCTCTATTTCTACGTTTTTTCGTGCATGTGTCTTTTGGGAAAAAGTTTGCATGCAACAAAACAACATGGGCATACATATATGTATATGAATAAAAGTTGGGGGTTTTTGGGATGGTCCTTTGATGGGCACGCGGCTCTGACACCAGACCCTTTCAGAAGCATATCGAGGCGCCATCTACAACCAATTTAAGCCTCACACACTTCCCTTCTGCCTTGCCATTCATTCACTGCCAGATCCAGACATCTGATTTTAGTGCGTTTCTAAAAACCTGCCCCATATATACTACTATACATGCATATGCAGTTGCTCACAACTGCGTAGACACATATGCACCAGTCCTATTATCCGAAATTTTTTAATTTTTGCCGAATTTTACAATTATGGCATAGTAAAATTTATCTTACTTTATTCTAAATATATGTATACAAGTTTAGTGCATTTAAAGGTGAACTGACAGCGAATCCTAACACAATCATTTGTTTGTGAAAATCGACAAATAAAATCGCAAAGAATCAT
>JAQFZQ010003497.1:0-10608 GCA_034696005.1 Glomeris marginata | reverse complement strand
TTAATGTGGGTTAGGTTACGGTATCTAATATAAACTTAGTACCCAAAAAACTTAGTTTTTTACACGGCTTGTTTGTATGTTATACAACCTGAAAAGTAGGCCTACATTGTAACTGCTGTATAGTTAGTTGATCGTTTTATATACTACTGGGGAAATGAACCTCATAAATAATAGCAATTTCATTGGCTACACCGGCATTAGGGCGTGGCCCATATTAGGTCGTTATACTGCATTTTTATAAATTGGGGTTTAGAAACTAATATTTATTCAAAACTGTTTTTGAATTGCATTTAGACATGATTCTAAACTATTCATTAAAAGTTAATGGTAGAGAAAAGTAATGGAAACTTTTATTGGTAGGGAGCGTCCATTAATGACGTCATAATTTGGAGGGATGGGTCACAATCTTTTACCTTTTTTCTATAATATATTGAGGATTAAATTTATTATGTATGCAATTTATTATGTATTAAACTTATTCGAAATAAATACAACAATAATAATAAATTACAAATTTATTAGTAATTATATTTGAATTTTAAATTATTTTAAATATATATAAGTGCCTAATTTAAATAATTTCTACCTTATTATATAGGAATAAACTTTATTCACTTGTCTATCCTTGGTGTTATTAGGATAAGTACTTATTTGATTCGATTATGAGTAATATAGTAATATTTTTGGATGTACGTATGCACTCAAGGTTCCCCATATAATGTTTTCTATATAGAGTGATTTTAAATTTGCACGATAGATGGCGCTGTAAATTCCCATACATAAATTTCACAGATCCAGGGGGTACACAGACAATGGTTGTAAATATCTCACATGTTGGTAACTTACCTGTAAGCAATGCATTCTTACCCTTTGGCGAGGTCGCCAAAAAGTTTTTGTTTTTAAAAATAAAAATTATTTAAAAAATAATTCCAACATAACAGTTTGGTTTTTTTTTTTGTAAATTTTTTAGGAGGTTGTTGGGGTGATGTATTAACGATTACAAGAGTGTTTGAGTTTCACCGCCATTTTACCTTGCCCTTGGTCGCAATTTAGGCAACACGGATGTGGTTATTTCTTGGATGGTTTTCATTTTTACAGTTCAATATATTAAATAAAAAAACAGCTGATTTTTTATGTCTGCTTGCAATGTCCAGGCCAAATTAAGTGACCTATAAGATGAATGCCAAACGGGTAGGGTCAATCGTGAATTTGGAGTTCAAGGACGACATGTCAATATCCATTATTCACTTGGTAAGCCACGCCCCATTTTTTGTTTAAAATTTTTTGAATGTTTTGTGTAGCTTTAAAAATTGAAAAATGCAGATATAAAATATTTTCCCAGTGTACTACATTTGGATATAGTGCAATATAGCAATATTCTTATGTGATATTATTGTAAAGTTTTAACAAGAAATTATGAATGAAATTTAGGATTATTTTTTCTGTTACAAAAATTAATTTTTTAGGCCTATTTTATATAAATATAACAGGAATTTTAGAAAACAGTAACTTGAAGTCTGATTTTTTGTAGGGTTTTCTAGTAACATTATCATAACCTAATCTATACATATGCTCTGAAAATGTTGAACTTGTTAAGTTGTATATGTATTTTTTCAACAAACATGTTTTCCCTTTCAACATAAAATATTTGCATGTAAAAATAATCTAAAAACAAGTTCCCATATTGTAGATAGCGGTTAACATGTTAATATTCAAGTAAGTCCAAGTTTACCATGTAAAATATTTTCGGTTATAAACAATAATTTCAGTGCTGTTGAAATTGTGGGGCAACTTTGAAACATTTTCCAATTGATTTACAATTACAAACAAATGGTGAATATTTGGCAATTAATCACTAAAAAATGAAGTGCAAACTGGTTTACATTCCTGACACCAGTTAATTGCAATGAGAAACACACAAGCCCAAGGCATTGTTACCACACTTTCAATGCTAATACCCAACTACTGTAATTAAATTTCACTATAATAATATACAGGGTGTAACAAAAGTAGTCATATATACGCGAAGCTCAAAAAAACAATATTTGAAATTCGGAATAAATTCGAAAATAGCTTCTAAAATTCTAATTATGGTTGTAATGTACTAAACAAGGGATGGGCTACAACTTCCTAATTGGAACTAACCCTCTAACTTGCTTACTTTCCGAGATATCTGTATGAAAACCTTGACAGAAGTAATTAAAGGTCAAATAGTGGATGCTGCGCCCTCTGATGGTCCCAGATGGTACTACAACTAAGTGACTTTTGTAATGCACTTAAACAATATCTTTTCCTTTAAAAGTGGAGCATCAAAAAATTTTGGACCCTGGTGGCCAAACGCCGCTAGCAGAAGCGCTCTGGTAGCAGCGTGCAAGGGTTGTGTGCACATTTTAATTTTTTTCAGGAAAACTAAAAAAGGAATACTGTAAATCGTTGAACGATGAGTTGCAGAATACAGTCTTACAATTTACTAATAAATTTGAGCATTGTAGTTAAATCGTACTATTTTTGCGGAGCTCCCAATGAAAGTGTTGTAATATAAAAATGGTTTAAAAATAGCTAAATAATATTTGTTGTTAATATTATATGAACATGTAATATAATAATATTGATTTTAAGTAATATATGAAGGATTATAATGTTATTATATTAATTATATAGTGGAATAGGAATGGAATAATAGTGGAAAACAATGACTTTTGAAATGACTAGGCAGAATTTTTTTGGAAAGAAGAAACATAATTTTTTAAAAAACAAAAATCACAATGACTTCTTGAAATTGGTGCCAAAGAAGAGCATGTGATGGTAAATGCCCATGTTTTTTCCCACTGGAATGTATCTTTGTGTCTCTGAAAATTGCGACGGTCAACCTTGGCAATTTTGCCTTACAAGATTTTTCATTACTTTTTATTATTATAGTTTTTGTATAGAAAAAATAATCCCATGTTTCCGTATGTGTCATGACTGTTACAAACCGAAAAACCACAAAACACGAACTTGTCTCATGTGAAAAACCGGTTTCCACCTTCAGGTTATGTCTTTCACATGCGTTAAACATCTCCAATCTTTATCTGAAATGTTTATTCTGGGCGGGCTTAATTTCCTGTATATTGTTTTTGTGAAACACATTTTACAAGTAACACATATTTTACATGGTTTAATTTAATTGAGGCTTATTGGATGTAATGACAAACTTTTTAACTAATCCTTTAAATATTGAAATTTTACTGTTGCCAGGTAAGTAAGTATGTACTATGTTTAAAATTATACAGAGTTAGTTTCCTATACGTTTTGTTATGTCAGTTAATTTAGTAGAAATGTATGCGTGCGCATGCGCATCAATTATTAAATTTTCACACACGTGACTGAATGCAAACTTTGTTGCTATTTATATATTTATATTGTTAGTTAAACACTGAGGTATTATAATATTTATAATGATGTTTGCAATAACTATTTAACTTTTTGTGATTGACACCTGTATTATAAAAATATATTGTATATTGTAAAAATTAAAAAATTTAAACATTCATATAAATTCCTATATTAAAGGTGAACTGACAAGGTTTCCTAACATACCCTGGAAAGTGTGTAATTCTATAGAATTGAAGCCAATAAAACGATTGGCGCAAACAAAACTTTTTTTAAAAATTGTTAAAAAAAGTTACGAGTAGTTAAAGAGGGCGCCATGGAAGGGCGGTGTCACCGTGCTGGCGTCACAGTGTTCTGATTTTGCAAAATTTGAATTTTCAGCCAATGGCAGAGCTTATCAATGGCGCTCCAGTGTATGTATCTCACAATATAATATACTCAGTACACTTCACATGTATGAAACTAAATAATTCATATCTATGGCAATAATGCTTCAAATGGCCTGAAAGTTTCAGACAATGTTTCTAAATTAGTGGCAATCAAATGCTAGATTTTTCAGGGTATGGTGTAAAACCTTGTCAGTTCACCTTTAAACACACTTATCCATTATGCAATTCATTTATTTTTCACTTTACTCAAAAGTTTTATTAAAAATTGAATAAATGACAAGTGTTAATTATTTAAAATGCAGTTTGCAGTAGGTACAATATTGACATAGATTGCCATTGAAAGTTCCCCTTAACCTACTCACATGTATTACAAGGACTTAATTACATTCTGATGTTATTTAGTGCAAATTAATATTATGTATGTATGATAAAATAATTATTTAATAAATTGTATTTTTATTTGAAATTAAGAAAAAGTTGAATTAATTGTTTGCATTATTTAAATGGAATTTGTTTTTCTATATAGATTGTTGTTTGTAATGTGTCTGCAGGCAGATGGCAAGTTTAGTCTACTGATTTTTGATTTATTTACTTATCAGACAAGCTGGGTTGTTATTGACTTTAGGATGAGAGTTTGAGAATTTGGTCACGTGTTTTTTTAAAATGCAAACTTTAGACATATGGCATAGGCCTACATTGAAAAATGCTGCCAACGTCAACAACCTTCTTTTTCATTGTATTCCAATGTTGACACGTTGGCTATGGCGTGCCAATTAATATTTCATTCATGCAAGTTTAAATTTAAATTTGCCATTTGCATTTTAAAATTCCAAATGCGTTTCAGTGCATGGGTTGGGTTTACATTTTCTCAAACTTTCTATACCTATGTACATGCTTAAATTGCCAAACAAAGTCCAACAAACTTTTATGCCTGTGTACAATGGACACAAATTGTATCTATTTTTATATAAAACATTTCCTAAAATATATTTAGAAATATAGTGTAGCATTTATTTCCTTCAAGTTATTCATAATTCACAATTTACTCATTCAGTTACAAAGTTTTGTTAATTATTAATAATTAATAAAATGAAAATGTTATGTGATAAATTATTGGTTTAAAAGAAAAACTTTTTAAAGGCGAACTGACAAGGTTTTGCAACATACCCTGAATAAACTAGCATTTGATTGCTGCTTATTTAGGAACATTGTCTGAAAATTTGAGGCTATTTGAAGCATTATTGCCATAGATATGAATTATTTAGTATATTGTGAGATACGTACACTGGAGCGCCATTGATAAGCTCTGCCATTGGATGAAACTGCAGATCTTGGCCTCATTGGCTGAAATTTCAAATTTTGCCAAAACAGGACACTGTGACACCAGCACGGTGACACCGTCCTTCCATGACGCCCCCTTTAACTGCTCGTAACTTTTTGTAACAATTTTTTTAAAAAGTTTTGTTTGCGCCAATCGTTTTATTGGCATCAATTCTATAGAATTGCACACTTTTCAGGGTATGTTACAAAACCTTGTCAGTTCACCTTTAAGAACAATAGTAAGTTGTTGAGTTTAGAAAATTATATGAAAAACCTGGAGAAGTATTAATTAATATTAATAGCCATAAATGAAAAATACAGTAATTTTTCTTGTGTTGTAATATATATGATTTCAATTCCAATTGGGAAATATTCAGATGTTGAGGAAATTGGTACAAATTAAAGCGCAATTAATTTGTTACATTAATAGGAAATTAGCAATTAAATTTTAAAGTGTTTCATATTTTTCTCAGTAATGTTATAAAGTAATTTTAATAAACTGTACTGCAATTTTTACAGAAAATAAGTTACTACACGTATTAAATAAATGTAAATTTGATGAAGAAGGGTGTCAAAAAATGTTAATATCTCTTAAGTAGATTCAGTTCCTATAGAAAAATAAATAAATGTATCCCTTTGTCATATGTAAGATGCCGCCTGGTGGATGGCAAATGCAACTTAAAGTTGTTGAAAAACCAGCCGCCATTTTCATTCAACTTTATTATATCAGTTAACTGGTTAACCTGTCTTCTCAAGAGTTATATTTTTGCCTGCTGGGCCCATTTTATACTTCCTGCAAAATTTCAAGTGACCCTGTAATACTATATATATTACTATGACGTATGTTTTGCAACGCCCCAAACGGCGTTCCTTGGAACTGTGAGTAGAATTATAAGATTTGAACTCCTTTTGAAAGCAAAATAATTTTTATTTATTTATTTTTTTCAATTTAAGAACTTTTTAGACCGTTTCAATTGTTCACATTTAAGTGGATTTTGTTGCTTTTTAAACTCTAAATTTGAATTCATGCTCTGTTGCTTCAAGAATAACGAACCGAGACAATAAAACCCACCAAAATCTTAACTTTTTTCCACTGTTTTTTGACTGTTTTAACAGTCTATAACCTTGAAAAATAGACTACAAATAAACTTGTTTAACAGGACCACCGCAGGGTTATGAGAGAAAATGTCAGTTTGTATCAAAAGTCAAAATGTTTTGTGGACATTATGTCTAAATTAATTTTTTCAACTCTTTCTTGAAAGGAAATATGAGAACACTTTTGCTTAAAATTACAGTGATAACATTTAATAAATTCCTATAGTGTTAAATTACTTGATATCAAATACATTATAGACATTTTAAATTTCTTTGAATTATGGACTTGATTAATCATTACTACTGAAATGAGATATCAGTTCCAAGAAGACATGTATGTAATGTAATAACTTGGAATTTGAGATTGTTTTTTGGGTATATATGAATGCCATTGTCCAACAAATCTGAGATTGAACTGCAATCTGAAAAATAAGGACATTCACATTGCAATGTGCAGCATTATAATGTACAACTAATTAACAAAATTATTTATTTATATACAAAAGTTGTCATGGTTAGGTAGCATTTATTGTCATATAGGTAACATTTATACAAACTTTATTGTAAATAGTGTATAGTATATACAAGTAGTGGGTGGGGTTGATTAGTTTTTGCAATGACTGAATTTGAAATTCCCGCCTTGTTACGTCACTGGCAGTGGGAGGAGCCAAAACAGCTTAAGATAGCACTGAATAATTCATATTTCCCACTGTATGACATCACCGGAAGTGGGCGGATAGCCTCTGATTAACCCATAATTCGACCAATCACAGCAGGGCAGAAATTGGCCACGCCCACCTGTGACGTCACATCCAACGGTCGTGTCCCTTGTTTTTCTTATACTACATTATGTGATTAAAAATGTCAGAAAAGAAATGTAAAATAAATTTAAAAAAATAACTTGAAGTTAGATATACATAATAAGAAAGTGTAGAGACACTTTTTCAATTTTGGACACGGTTAATAAATAGTTAATAAATAATTAGTAGGTTATTTAATTTGCTGTCAAATTATATCCAAAAAATCTGTTTAATTAATGTATGTTATAAGGCACTTATAATAATTGATGGGTTAGGGTTTGGAGCATGAAATATGAAACTGACAAAACAGAATATTATTTCAATATCATATTACTAAAATCTCTTCTTGTACCAACAAACAAAACTGGTTTTGGAGACCAAACAAGCAATCTAGTTACCTTGGGGTACCTAAAAAGCGAGCAAAATGATGCAAAAGCGAGCAAAAGCAAGCAAAAGGATGCAAAAGTGAACAAAAGAATAGGGAGTGATTGGTTCGAGCACTACCACGCCTCCTATGGGTGGGTTAGGGTGAGTTGGGTCTGCACAGCGCCCCCTGGCGGCACAAGGTGGTTGTTCTCTTTTGGCGCAATCATTGCTTGTGTCGGCGCTCCTCTTGCTCTCCTCCTGTGAGGGTTGTAGGGAGCGGGGGAGGTGGTGGTGATGCTGATGGTGGTGGTGGTGGTGATGCTGAAGTTGTTGGTGGTGGTGGTTGTGGAGTAGTCACGTGACCACGTTTAAAGAAGTGCGGTTTGTTGGCCCGACCCCCTCCCATCATCAGTTGGCTGTTGGCCGCGGTTCCCTCAAGAGCTTCTCTCCTCTCTCATTCTCGATGGAGAAGAAGCCCTCTGGTGGTGGAGCAAAGAGGTGCAAGCGTGGTGAAAGATGACGAAGGATGTGTGATCGATTTGAAGTGACGTCATCGATGTGCACATATAAACAGGGAGTGATCGAGGATTATTAATGATGTCGTCGCTGTTCAATCTGTGTGCTTGCAATCGGCAGAAAGTGCCTGAAATCAGTGCTCCTCTGCACCTCATACTCAAGGTAGGAAGATTGGAAAGGGTCATTTGATGCTATGGCAAACACTCTGTTCCCATAATGTATGTCTCATCTAATGGGAACTGTGAGAAGAGCACATGGAGTCAGTGCAGAAATACATGGACAACTTGACTTTTGCAAACATAACAATGTTCACTGTGCAAGTCACATGAAACCAATAGATCACTTTGTATGCAGTGATAGCAGCTGAAGTGACAGGGAAATAAGATAATGTTGCATAAATTACAATGACCTTCCACTAATAAAACAAAAATTAAGAACACATAAGTAAAAGAGGATTAAATTATATGTCTCTTATATTAAATTTGCTGACAACTTGTTTTCTATAACTGAACGAATAATGTCAAAGGATGTTAAATTAACTTTTGAAACGTATATATACTTATTAAGTATCCTGATTATGGCTTAATTCGATGAATCATGTTGTTTGGATATAAATTGTATTAGATGATGTCATAATATTTATTAAATTGAGTGCACTTCTAAATTTAATTCTTCGAACTCTGAAATTTAAAGTTTACTGTTTAGGGAAATATATATGCTTTAAAATTGACATTCAAATTGACTAATAGTTTCTATAAGTCTTTATTGGTAATGTAATGTATTAACTATATTATTTATAGCAGGAAATATTTCTATTTTTTCCCATCATATTATTTGACACATTTTATTCATTTTATTTTAAATTTTGAAGATCATTAAATATCATTCTATGATTGAACTTTTGTTATTTATGGGAATTAAAATAGAAATCACAGATAATATTTTCGTATTTATAACAAATAATTTGTGCATTATGTTTTAAATTATAGTCACATAGAATAATAATATTAATCACAATAATTGTAGGCTTAATCAATATAAAATAAAACAAAATTCATTGGTTTTCCTCCTTATAAAATATAAGCTCTTTCATTTGTTATATTATTAATCAATGAAAATCCTTCAAATTTGTGACTATAGTTGACTGAAAGGAAATGATGTGATTATGCCAGTAAACCAATTGGACTGTAAAGGAAATTAACTGTGTAAGGTGTTAATTAAGACTCAATTTTAGATTTAGCACAATCTTTAACTTTAACAGTATAGCATTATTAAATACCAACACAAAATTCAGAAAGATGTTATTATATATAATAACTCATAGAAATGAGTTGAGTGTATTTAAAATTATTTTGAATTTTACATAAGGATTTCATTATACTATAATTTGTCATGTTATTTTTGAGAATTTTTAAGAGGAAAAAGATTTGTAGAGGTGAAAGGTTATAGTTTGGTGGAAATGTAGTTATAAACAGTGATGTTATTCACTGAACACAGTCAACAAGAAGTGTATTTGTCAAAAATCCAATAGCATTTATTATAGTTTTGAAATGATTTTGTTAGAGATTTTGAAGGAAGGTGCAGCTGCAATTTTGACCTATAGTCCGTCTCTGTCAACTTGTCAACGCATGTCACGTGACTGCACTGAATGGCAACTGATGATGAAGAGAGAGAGAGAGAGAGAGGGAAAAAGGCGGCAATATTTTTGTTGGCAAATTTGAAATGAGCACGTGCTCACAACTGCTTTCCTATTGGCCAACAGAAAAGTTTTCTTTCTATGTCTATATACATATAGCTATGGAAAGAAAAATATGAGAAAAAGTTGCTATCCGGAAGAAAGTCGTAAAAGTTGTTGCCAACTGTTTTAAGTGCTGCATTTACTTCTCTCTCAGCTATTCGTGCTAAACTTATAATGGCACGTTTATGTAACTGCACAAAGTTATAACACAGTATACATATTATATATGTCACTAAACCCTCCAACTGACAAAACCAATAACAAATGCATAATATTATTATTATTACTATATGGACATACATGTCCACAATTTTCACACGGTATGTTGCATATGTTATAGTTATTGTAAATGAATAGGAAATTTATGGGAATATTTTTTCAAGTAAAAGATGAGATTTTGAAAGACGATATGTAGCTTAGGGCCTGTTATATAGGGTGTCTCGTTTTTCCCCTAGCCCAAAGTAAAGTGAGAGCCCACTTCACTATGTCCGATAAGAAAACCACTAATGTAAGACCTTTTGCAATTTTTTCTTTCATTTTTTGTGCACCCCCCCACCCTGGAATTTTTGGAGAAAAGTGGGAAACTTTACAAATTTTATGCTCTGAATCTCTTGTGCAATAGGGAATAATTTCTGCTTTGAAAAACCAGTTCATTATCTACTTCACTTACTAACACTTGTCTCATTTCCTTATGCAAATTCATACCATGCACGCCATTCGCCATTTATCATGCTTATAATGGATATCAACTTGTATACTTTAATCAACCTGAAATTCGGATTCTGTTCATTTTTCAGTGTCTTATATAGTAACTCATTACAGTCTATAATTATCATTGCCACTTTAGTATTCTGTGTCAAGCTTTTATTATGTAACTAGAAAGGACAAAGATGCATTTGATTTCCATTGTTAATAATGGTAATGAATGTTGTAACTTAAGGCGGAATCACACGCCGACCGGTGGGAGGGAGAGTATTTTGGGCTTGTGACCAAGGTATTCGTAAAATTGGCG
>JAQFZQ010003496.1:0-10611 GCA_034696005.1 Glomeris marginata | reverse complement strand
GAGCAAGTTTGGTACAAAATTTCAAGAGGGTGTTTTGCTTCATATCAGAGAAAACAATTAATTAAAATTTTAGGCCTTATTCAAAATATTCCTTTTTGAGTACCTACTTCCTAAAATGCAACGTGGGATCATATTTTGACATGTTAGATTTTCACCAGAAATACCTTTAAGTGTTGGCAAACATAAGTTGAAATTTTTAAGAGTGTGTTTTTTATCCAAACTGTGGAAAAAATGTCCAAAATTATACAGGATGTTTCTCAACCCCATTATACTGTAAAAGCCTTTATTTTCGCGGGGCTTTATTTCCGCGTAAAGCCCACGTGTATCTAATTCGCGGGGGTGGGTTTAATTTTAGCGCAACTACCTGTATGCCAAAGTTCATATTTGACTGCCGTCAAATCCAAAATGTCGTGACTCACGATTCTCATGACAATACTTAGCAAAAACACCATTTCAAATTTACATTTTTATATAGTGTATGAACACCAAAATTGAACACTCATAAAAACATTTACATAAATGAATTGACTGTGTATGTTTGCAATTTAGCATAGGTATACTGATTTCAAAAGGACTGCATATATTTCTTATGAACTGTACAAAAATAATTTCATTTGCCAAACAAATCATGGCTTTATCAAGAAATTCATGGCCATGTTCAATAATCATGACTATATCAGGATATGTGTCGATTTGAAATCAAGTTCCATTAAAAATTTTCATGCAGTTGAAATTATTAGTAAAAATGCAGAGATGATAATTAAATGTTTTTAATATTGTGACATTGCGTTTTTGTATCAAAAACACAGAATAAAATATGCTGACATTTTGGGGACAATGTCTATTTTTTCCAGGGATTTTATTTTTGGCAGAGGTAATAATTTAGCGCAAAAGTTATCTTAGCGAAAATAGCGAAAATAAAACCTCAGCGAAATGAACCACTTTTAAAGTATTGCATAGGCTGGATAAAAACATTATATGCATTTTTTAAATTGATCTTGAGAAGAATCCGGCGACTAAAATTTTGATAACCTTATCGAGGTTTCTCAAGGTCATCGAATGTATACCATCTTTAAAACCATTTGCCTTAAGACCCTATTGCAAAACAATTTGAAGAGTACAGTGTAAAGCATAAGTACTAAGTTTTGTCAATTTTTAAACATTCTACGAAATAAGAAAATTTGACTGGCAGTGCAAGTAAATTTATCCTTCCCAATCCAACCAAGAAGAAATGTGTCCGGTAGGATTGTATATAATGTGCAGAAGGTTTTCTGCCGGAGCTTGCTTAGTCTTGCAGGAAATTAAGAAGTTTTCTGCAAACGGCTGCAGGACATTGCATGATGTGCTCTAGCAGGAAAAGTTTGCTTTTCCTGCACAAGTATTTGAGGGTTTTACATTCCTGCAGACGGCTGCAGGAATGGGTTTTTCCATTTTTTTCCTAAACGAAGCAAAACACCCTCCTGAAACTTTGTACCATAATTGCCCTTTATAGGGTGGATAAAAAGTCCTATTCAGCCATTTTTAGCTTCCAAATGGGGCCAGATATTCAAATTCTGCTGATGGGAGCCAATAGGAAGTGGTCATGGCACTTTCGAATGGCACCCAAATTTTTGACCTTTGACATTTCCTTAAAGGTCATCTCATCTCTAACTTTTAAACCGCTCTAGTTAGAGACCAATTTCCAATTACAAAGTGAAAGAGCACATTTAATTCATTGCAAAATTATTTTTCCGCAATTTTAGGAGTCACAGTGAAATGGGAAATTAATTATTTGCAGATAGGAAATACCGTGCGCAACGTTCGAATTTGCATTGTGAAATTCTTCCCACAAGCAAACAAGTTTTATTTTGTGGTTCCATTGCAATTCAGTTAGCTTTTAATCAACTTACAGCAAAATTGTTTGCCAAAAACGGAAAGCACTTTAATGATCCTTTAGCCGTAATACCAGTACAAGAACTATCCGGAAAGAATTGTCCGTTTTTTAATTTTAAATAAAAATGTGTTGAAACGTGAAATTAATATTCAGGGTACCCACCGATCAGGGAAAACAGGGAAAACAGGGAAATAGCAGAGAATTTCATGTAAGCGATTTACACAGGGAAAACACAGGGAAAACGCAGAATTATAAGAAACATTGTGGAAAAAGATTGATTTCATCATCATTTAAGAACATTCTTTGGTGACGATGACGATTATTTGAATCTTTGGAATGTAATGAAAATGATTTTCATTTTATCCCATGGTAATGCAGCAGTTGAAAGTGGGTTTTCTATTAACAAAAATGTATTTGTAGAGAATCTTCATGAAAAGTTGTTAATTGCAATCCGTGTTGTACGTAATGCAATTCAACACTCTGGGGGTGTCAAAGAAATTGATGTCGGTAAATGCATGATATAAATGCATAAATATAAACAGTCATTAGAGGAGAAGAAACGGATGGAAAATTATGCAAAGTTGAAAGATAAGAGAGCAGCGTTTGGAGAAAAAAGGGTTGGAGAAGAAATAAAGAAGCTTGAGCACAAAAAAGAAGAGATGACAAATTCTGCAAAAAATATTGATTCAGAAATTAATCGTAAGTCTCAGTAATGAATAAATGTGTAATGCTTGATGTTCTAATAAGTTTTTTTCTTTATTTTCTAAAAGACTGGTTTGGAAGCACAATGTACACAGTGACTTCTGCAATTTTAATCTAACATTATGTTTAAAACATGATGGTCTAATCATAGACCTACATACTTCTTGCATGGACTGCCAGGTGCGTCGTTTTGGGGAAAACGGGTCCGTCGGTGGAAGTGACTCACCCTGTTGTCGGTCGCTTCCTGTTTGCGGTAGCGGTAGTGGTAGCAGTAATCTGACATTAAAGTAGCGTTTGATCAAGGACACAACATACTGACCAGGACTAGGCACTGACGAAATCGAACACGGGTGTCTGTAGTTCCTTTTTTCGCGGCATGGTGGCGCTGCAACCGGAACCGCAAAATACCGAGTCGTTCCGAGTACGTACCGATTGTATCAAAAGTATCGAGTATGCATCGAATGTGCGTATTTTCCCGATATTCTCCCCAACATGGCGTTATTTATAAACAGAAGAAGCAAACAGAGACGCACATTTGCAACATTTGCATTTAGATTTAGGCATGTTTAAATCTTGGGTTTAACGATGTCAAACACGATACACATCGACATTCTAAATGCGTTGTATCGTCGAATGTATCGTGCACAGTATCGTGTATCGACGAACGTTCATACCTCACTTCCTCTAGGACCTAGAGATGACGTCTTGAACACGTGATTTCGTTAACCAATCAGGTGATGCACGGTCTCCCCCAATGCTAATGAACGAGAGTGCCTAGTCCTGGTCAGTATATTGTGTCCTTGGGCCCAGCCTTAAACAGGATACAGTAAAATCGGGATAAGTGAAAACCCACTTCAGTGACAAAAAATGGATTATATAGATTCATCCCTCCGATAACTTATCCCCTGATAACTTATAACTTCCTATAAGTTATAGAATTAGAATTTTGATGTAACCAACCTCGTTTCTTGTTCAATAAGTTATAACTTATAAAAAATTAAAAATATAATTTATTAGAGGGAAAAATTACAAAGCAGTTGTTAAAATTCAGGCAAATTCATGCTTAATCCAAGAGTCTAAGGTGCTCTGATCAAGGAGTTATAAACTGTGACCAGGAGCTCCGAGCCCAACCTATAATCTGTCCACATGAGCGAATGAAACGATGGAACGTTTTAGCCGCCATCTTTACCTCTGACGTCACTGTGACGCGCAAATTTGAATAGAACGTTTAGTTTTCATTTATGGATTCTTGTTTTCTATTTTTCTTACGATTTGAGCTGGAATCCATGAATGAAAACCAAACCTTCTATTCGAATTTGCGCGTCACAGTGACGTCAGAGGTAAACATGGAGGCTAAAACGGTGTCCGGTTTCGGTCCGGTTATTATGGCGCAGGAATTACGGCGCGGACGTCACGACGCAGTAATGACGGTGCGGACAAAACACTGCATGGGGCATCACGGCGCACGTTAATAAGTCGTGTAAATTACTACTGCGCGAAATTTAAATATCCCTGCACTTTTGTCGACTCGCTGAACAAAAATCGCGTACATTACAATACAGTACAGTACATAAATCATATTAATCCCTTAATTACTGATGAATAAGTGGAATAAACCATCAAATTTCAAAAATCTCATGCTCAATCAATCAATGAAATTATGTAAATTGTCATAAATGATCGATTTTTGAGGATTAAGAAAAATTGCCATGCATTTCCAAGATTTCAAGGGTAATAACAAATTCAGTGCTAATGGCGATGAATATGTACCGTGTATTTTTGTGGGCTTACCTGCAGGGGGTTACAATGGGTTCAACTGTGCTACCAGTCATATTTTAAAAATTCAAATCAATAATTGGATAGTTTAAAAAATTATAAAACTTGGTAGTTATGCTAAATAAATTGTGCACTTGAACTTTGTAATTTGCAGAAGGTCCTAAAGCAAACCGTTGCATAGATAGATACAATGACCTTTAAGAATTTTTTCAAGGTCAGTGAAAGTTATGTTATGGGAAATATTCCTGAAATTTCACCAATTTCATTTCCTGAAATTAAACGTTTTGGAGTCTGAGCCCTGTCTTACAGCGGGGGTTACTCAAATGTTGTCAAAAAACAAAAACAAATACAAATAACTTTCCATAGGGATAAATACAACTTTTAATTCAACATTACATTAAAGCTTGTGTAAATGTTCATGTTTTGCGATCTAAAGAGTGCGCCAGTGCCGCAAAAGGTAATTGCATTGTTATTGAATGCATAGTAGCCATTGTTATCACAATTTCTTTGTTCAGAGACTTTCAGATAAACTTTGGCTTTTATTCAATGCATTACATATCTTCATGAATGTGCTTACAGAGAGCAGTTATGAGCAATACCTCTTAAATAGTCTAACATATTTCTTAATTGGTAATCTTCAACAATTCCTTCAATTGTTTCTGCAGTATCACGGTAAATCCTCCTTGGATGTGTGCACAAAATGCACAAATTCCAACTTCAACATTCATTTATTCAAAATCCATGAGTAGTTTCTAAAATTTCGCAATGTTCCGAAGTACATGCCCTACTCGGGAAGCTTCAGAAAAATCTCCATAAATTTGGCTATGCAAATTAGTGGAGAAAACTTAGAACGAAATTCGCCATAGGATAGCATGGGCAACAGAGCGCCCTCTGGGGGATAAAGCAGGCGAATCCAAAGTGGTAAGATATCCTCTTAATACTATGTAATAACATGGAAAAACACTGCCATAGCCATAACATGGCACCAGGTGGCAAAAAGAGGCGAAACCAAAGGGGTAGCACATGCTGTTAAAAGAGGTTTTGTGGTAATTGACAGATTACAGTGGGGATTTTAAAATTATTGTTTGCATAAATGTTGAAATATTTTGGAGTAATTAAAATCCATGTTTGAATGCATGTTCTAAAGTTTAGGTTTAAATATTTTAGGGCAGTTAAATAATATTTTATAAATAGCATAATAAATGCTATCATCCAAATTGTTTAATCCATTAATTTTATTTATTTGTAAATGTTATAATGAGACAAATGATTATTCACAAGCCACACAAAGATTTCTGGGAGTATTCTAGACACTATATGCTAAGCAATTTGTATGATAAAACAGTCTGTTTAAATAGGATAATTTCCATTAAACATTTAATTTTCAATTTACAATCCTTATGATGTTTCATATATTAATATAATTTAAAGCTATAGCATTTAACCATGAAATATTTTAAGCATATTATATTTACCTGTGCACTGTTTGTGGTATGTGACTGTATTTGTCCAACGGGGATGACCAAGGAGACCTATTTGCACTGCCTCCTCTATTAGGATACTGCCTGTTCAATCGGCGTTTTCGCTATGGGTAATGCAGGGAAGCTGCCCCTGGACGGTTTTCCGGTAGAGGGCGCTCCAATTGTAGTTAGGTTTCCCATTATGAAGGCTGCAGCAACAAGTCAAAATAATTATTAAAATTAAAGTAAATGGCAATAAAATTTTGCCATTATCATTTCTTATGGTAAAAAATGCGCTGAATCCATTGGCGTTAACCGTTTGTTTCTCCGACGATTAGATATAAACATACGATAGGCCTTTTATCAGAAAAACGTACTTTCAAGCACTGAAAATTAACACGCTCTCCCCTAAAAAATTAAATAATTTTGTTGCTGTGAACCTCAACTTTCTCAATGTTTGGTTTATTAAAATTGAACAAATGAACAAAGTCTGGAAATAATCTACAATATTTTAAAAACGGAATACCATTATAAACGATGCATGTTTCGTGACATTGGCTAGCACTTTAGAGTTTTCTTATTTTTGTTCATCAGCTAAAGTAAGTAATAGAAAATAGAACACATTAGTTCAAGAAATATTGTGCAGGAAAACCATAGACATACATATACTGATGTCTTCAATTTAATGGTGGTATTTTTTAGGAAAACACTCAAAAATCCACAGGGTTCCCAGCGATTTTCCAAGATGCAGCACTGATTTTTATAAAATGATTGTCATCTTTTATACAGTAATTTTTGTCTACATATTCTGTCATGACCAATTTGTGACTATTTTTAAAAATTATAATGAATGCCATTAAGAAAATTTCGTGATTTTTTCCTGACTTTTAATATCCAATTTCGCATGACTTTTCCCTGAAAATAACACCCATATTTAAATTCGCTGACCTTTCCCTGATTGCTGGGAACCCTGAATCCACTATTAAATCGAATATACTGTCGTTTATATTTGAGAAACAAATTTGTTTGTCTGGGATATTTTTGTCACATGCATTTCAACAAAGTTTACATACATAAAAAATATGTCATGGCTATTTCTATCGTGTAAAAGCACACTAATAAAATAATACTTCACTTACCTGATAAATACAAGCTGATTTAACTTCGTTTGAGAAGTAGAAAATCTGGGACCAAACGGCTAGAAATCGCCTGCACGAGCTCAAAATTCGCGAAAGCGCGGTATAAGCGATACTACAACAAGGTCGCCCTCAACGGCCAGCACATGAACTAGCGTTTGGAGCCCCGGCAGGGGATTGCGTAGGCAGTAACCTAATAGAGGAGGCAGTGCCTATTTGTTCCTGAGCAGACTTATATACTGTTCATAGCCCCTATTTTTGGATAATTTGTAACAAAAGGCTTTTGTTCTCCATAATAATGCTGGATATTGGTCACTGCCCTTGTTTTCAATTGGCATGTGGCATGCCTATGCCATCTGTACCTTCCTTTCTTTTCCAGGAATTTCTCAAAATTGTTGCAATGTATCACTGATGTAGTTTATTTTTGGAATGTAATACTACCAGGAGTGAATCATGTTTGCAGTGCCACTTCTCTGAGTGCCCCATGAATAAAAAATGTTAAATTTGCTATACACAAAATCTGCATGAAATTACATGACTTAATTTTGTAAGATTTCCATGATCATTAATCTTATTTCTTTTAATATCTATTCTACTCGCACACTCTTACTCTAATATATTTATTTCTCATAACTTAAATAAAGCTTAACTAGCAGGAAACAATACAAAACACAAATATTAGATCAATTTGCTTTTTATTGTATAATTTTATATATTGTTGGAGAATTTGCCTACTAATGATAATCAGTATATTAAATGTCAATGACATCTATTTTGCCTATCATATTTCTATGAAACTACAGGCAAGACAATGTTATTTATTATCTTACAAATACATATGCAAAATATACATATTTTATCAGATTAAACACTGAACATTTCTCTTTGCATGATCTGTATCCTGCATTGCAGCCGGGCACAAAGCAGGATTTTGGAATTTTGCTTATGATCAGCAAAACAACTAGAAATACTTTAGTGATGAGTAATTTTGATATATCTTATTTATGCAGAGTAAAACATATGCATTATATTTAATGCAGGCCTAAACCTCTTGGAAACTTCAAACCGCAAACATTTAGGGCAAACAGCACTGGCCTACGATTCGGTTGCTTGCTAAATAATATAAAATACAGGTCAAAACATATTCATATTTTCTTACTATTGCATAAATGCGGTAAAACTACTTTATTTTGCATGCTATTTATTTCCATGTATTTCATACTTGGCCGTGAAAATTGCATACAATATTACATATTTTATTAGAGAATGTGACATGTTTCCAGTCATCTAGTGCCTAGTGTCCAGTTTATTTTGATGGAGGTGGTGACTTCACTGGAGGTTGTGTACAGAGGCATGCATCCGACAGGTAGGATGCTAACTGTTCGATGACGACAACAACATTCCCACCGTTGATATTGGGTTGTAAGTACCAGAAAAGATGTGCACCAGTATTGGGATGATAACAATTGCAAAATTATGGACGTATTTGGCCACTTTCTTATTCAAACCATTGCAGATGGTCGAACACCAAAATGTTACATTTCAAAATGAGCTGCCAGTTGACATAAAACTATGTTTGAGGCTTTTGAACATTTCTGATATTGCAGGAATGGAATAGTCAGCTACCAGTAGAGATTTAAACCACAATGACAATTTATGTGGGACATTAATTGACGCAAAACACCAACAAATACGAAATAATTGTTGGGTGCAATTGTAAAGTCATGGGCTGAACGTACTTGGCACAAACTACTGTCAGTCACTTGCAGGCTTTATGCCACAACATACAAAAGCAAGTAATTCAAGCGCTGTTTAACCAATGATTAATGACACCGTTCGAATACTTATTTCCATGGATTGACGTGTTCAGTTACTTTTTTCCACACATGGTTTTGCGGTTTATACAGGTTGAGTCACTTAACTGTGTGTGTGGTTGGTATATCTCAAATGAATGCAAATATCAAAAAACAATCATGCAAACATGATATGCACATTTGGGGACATCTGCTAATGTGCACTTTCAGGACTTTGGAACACACAATCGTGGTGTTCGAAAATGCAGAATTTGTAACATGCAAGATATTCAGGTAGTATAAATTAGGAAAATGATGTGCACATCTAGCTGGTTCGGAAGGCGAAAAATGATTGAAATTACGATGAAATGGTGCAGAGATATCGCCGTTCGAAAAACAGTGTGTTGCCCCTTGCTTTGCCTGAATGTTTTTTGCACTGTTTTCTCTGCACGCATGTGAAGCGTCGCAGTGCTGGCAATTTTTAGGCAAACTGTTGTTTTTCGAACGGCGATATCTCCGCTCCATTTCATCGTAATTTAAATCTTTTTTCACCTTCCGAACCAGCTAAATGTGCACATCATTTCCCTAATTTATACTACCTGCATATCTTGCATGTTACAAATTCTGCATTTTCGAACACCCCGATTGTGTGTTCCAAAGTCCTCAAAGTGCACCTTAGCAGATGTCCCCAATGTGTACATCATGTTTGCATGCTTGTTTTTTATATTTGCATTCATTTGAGATATACCAACCACGCACACAGTTAGGTGACTCACCCTGTATATTTTCATGAAGCAGGAAGCAGTTCCAACTATAACCCCTGGCAAAAAGTGTTTGAACAAGCACCATGCAGCGGGAAATCTGTGCTTTGAAAATTTAATTAGTGCAGAAAACGTTTTATGAGGTCGAAAACAAATACCATCTCTGATACTGCACTTATTGACAGACGATTGTGAGCCACTTCCACGCGGCTATTGTTCTCACCCTTTTCCAAGAAACGCTAATCCTGTAATTACTTGCATCAAATAAAAAGTACAACTTTTTTAATACTCACAATTTAAAATCGCGAATCAGATATTCGAGTTGTGCATAAAATTGACCGGTTTAAGAATGCGCGCGCGCCACAAGCGGTGGCTAGCGCAACTAGAGCATCAGGGCTGGAACTGTGCAGTTTAGCGGCCGAGACACCGTAAAACGACGATCCCGCGTTAATTAAACGTTTAATCAAAAACTTAGCGTCAACCGAAATTGTTCCGCTATTCAAAATACATCATCCGACATACTTTACAAAATTCTCGGAAAATTAGTTTACGTTTGGTAACCGGTTATGACGTAACTCGCGTGATGATCGAAATACCTGTTTTTGAAAAATAACTCGCGCCTGGCAAAATGTGCGGGGAAAAGGGGGAGAGGATCATTTATCGGGGGAAAATCGACTCCCCCAAAACTGAACAGGGTCCCCAATCGCACAACTTGACCACTTTTCCCAAGGGACAATAATATTTTCGTAGTTTATGTGCCGCAATGAATGAAAAGCGCCAGGTTAGAACACGTGTTCTAACCCTGTTGCTCCAATCCCAACCTGTGCGGGCAGGCGGCGTCTTGTTCCGCGCATGCGCAGATCAAAGTTCTTAAACGCGTCAATTGTAAGCGAAATCGCATTTTTATTTTTAAAAAGCGGATCTAACCTAACGTGTTGTCGAAGAGCGGTTATGTTTTATTTGATATTAGGGGGGGGGGCGAAGCTCGCGCCCCTGCTCCCCCTGACCTAACCTAACCTAACGTAAATTCTTCATTCTGCAGCGCATCGTCCAATTTTTAAAAATCAAAATGCGATTTAGATTGCAATTTTATGCACAACTACAATATCT
>JAQFZQ010003495.1:0-10611 GCA_034696005.1 Glomeris marginata | reverse complement strand
GAACAACTGAGCCACGCCTGAGCGTATAACTTTTTTTTCAATTTGTAATGGATTTCTGGTTGCGCCAGTGTATAAGGCACACAAATAGCTACTTACACACCAATTAACAGGGTACCTTACAAAACCCTGTCAGTTCACCTTTAAAGAATATCAAAGTAATACTTGCAATATCAAAGTTATTGTACGAAGGCAAATACTATACAAGTTTAATATAGCTATGCAAAATCCACAGTGTACACATGGAAGCTATATGTTTTAGCTTTATTCGACAAAAGAATTGAATCTCTTGAGACATTTTCCTCATTTTGCCAACGGTATATTAATACTCTCCGTTTACAAAAGTTCGTTTTCTGCATACAGACAGACAGGATTATTTTTGCCGAATAAAGCAGAAGAGACATACAGTATAACTTCCCTGTACACACTTCGGATCTTGAGATAAAGCTTTTTATTTTTTAAAATAAAATATGTTACATATTGATTTGTCCTCTTCTCTAACACATCTGCTGAAATAGTGAATTAAACAGGATCCAATTGAGCCAGCCAATCATCTAGGGGTGAAAACACAAATAAAAGTGACTACTACCCTTATGGAACATTTTTAAATTTAATGCATGGAATAAGACTGAAGTTGAAACATATTCTGTCATTTTACTGGCTTCCTGAACTTGTGCTGCAAGTTAGTTGCATGCATGTTACTAAATACACTTCCTGTAAGGACACAAAGTCCTGGGAAACAGTAGGCACATTCAAAAACTGTTAACACGACCGTGCTACATAGTATTATGAAATGTAAAACTGGAAATTCAGGTTAAAGCCCATGTTAAAAGGGCTAACATGCTATGTTCATGCTATGCTATTTTGTTTTTGAATGCGCCTAGTGAAAAACTACGTTGTATGTACGAGAAATATTTCAAAAGTTTCGGCTGATTGATTTAAACTGTAACAAATAACAGAATTTATGCAGATAATTTTACGCAGAGTGTTCGAAAAACGTTGTTCCATAATACCAAAAGTGATTTAAAAATTATGCAACTATGTAGAGAAATAACATAGGGATGTGTGTATGTGGGGTCTGTACATAGTGCAATCCATACATTTGGTTTACTTATTTGTCCTTTTTACTAAGTTTATATATGTTAGACCTGAGCGCTGTATGCAGGAACTTCTTTCAGCTCATTTTCACCCAACTTCCCCACGTAGTTGACAGCTGAAATTTGGCATGCACATCAGTCTCACTGTACATTTTAATCTATCAATCCGGATTACACATTTTACAGCCCAGATGCGCAAGTATTTCACTTGTAAAAATCGAAGCTGGGGTAGCTTCATGCTAAATTCTATAGATGTCAACAACTTTCAGCTAGTCCAATTTAATATTATATTTTCAGAATTTCGTATGCTATTTTAAATACAACATTCAGGCTCATGCCCAAAAAACCTAGCTTTTTATCCGGCTTGTTTTATAATCAATTGGCCCTTACTTTTGAAATGAGCCTCGTATATCCAGGTTGGCTAGGTTATTACGTAGATTATCCAGAATTAATTTAGACAGGTTCTACTGTATGTTCAATCATGAAAGTGGAATTGACTGCATGTTAAAGAAATGGCTGCCATTTTGCTGTGGGTTTGGTTTGTGAACCCATAGAGAGTGAGGTTACAATGGTGCACGTGTGCACAGCACGGTCGTTAAGACAACTGGCGAATAACAACTGCAATTCCGTGAACATAAAATGGAGAGAAGGCGGAGTAAAGTTGGCTTTTTTTTGTTACTTTTGCACATAATGCAGTTGCCGAGATACTTTGCCATGCACGCAATATTGTGTTATTTTTGGGAGTATCTTTTTTTTTATTTGCAGGCTCTCCATACTCACCAACCAGTGATGACGTGCGTGGTGAGCACTGTTCGACCGTCCACGGAAGCATGCTCATCCAGGCACCGGAAATGCGACTTGGGTACACTTCCGGCTCCCTCGTCTCCAACAGAGAATGTGTGATTGGTGCGGCCATTAAATGTGTAGATCCTCTGGTTGTCCAAACTGTGCCAGCGGTGGCTGTGAGTCACCCATGTTGGGAAGTGACATTTGGACGGAGGGTATCCGGCTGCAGAATGACAACAAGCACAAAAAGTACAATCAGAGATGCACAACAAATGTTTCGATCAATAAAGTTGAAATCGCAACGGTTGCCAATATAATGCATACACGAAAGACTGCACACAGAACCTTTTTATAATGTACACTGTGTATTATAACATGCTACAGATAGCGTAAAATTATGTATAGTATTAATAGTAAATTTCCTTATAGAAGCCCTGCCTTCTATTCAAAATTAGTACAATGGCATTTTCACAAGCGGAGTTTGAGCTGGTTCCCAATACAAGCATATTGGGAACCGGTTTTTAATCATTGTGTGGCCAAAATGACGCGGCTTTAATTCGAAACCGGGCTTCAATTGGAGACCGGCTTCTGTTAGGAAATATACGGTAATAGTAATTAGGTGGGGTTATTCAAAATGATGGACCCAATTTCAAAATGCTATATTTCAATTTGAAAACTATAGTGACAGACATGAAGTAAATTACAGATGAATAGCCAGGAATTCGTTATATCCAATTCGTTATATCCGCATCGTTAACATGGGAATTTACTATCTTTTTGCCGGGGAATGGTGTTTGATTCGTTACAAACAAGAATTCGTTAAATCCGAGATCGTTATATCCGAGTTTCACTGTCTCAAAGAATGAAGCTTATACGTCTACTTCATAGTTTGAGGTACAATGTTAAATCGGAGACTAAATGGACGCTGCACTGCACTCAGTTCTGGCAAACTAACGCAGAAAACCTGCATTGTATCCATCTTACTCACAACGCAATGGCCCTCTAGTGGTCGTTTCTGTAATTATGAGCGCTCCAGCAGGAGCCTCCTCTCAAAACGGCTATGCCGATCACTCACATACAACGTATTTTTGAATAACCCTGTATTATGGAACTTCAGGTTAAATTATGTGATAAACGCATATGCGTATTTACAATGGGGATCAGATGTTGTGTTCACCCTGTATAATGGGAGTGTCATATACATTATTTTTGTTTGTGACCCATTTGGCATCTGCATCCAAGTTACCGACAAAGGTTCCTGTCACAAATTCTCTTGCTATATGGGAAAATTCTGCCTTTACGCACTTGTCTTGACCAATGTCTGCGGCATCGAAGTAATTATATGATGTTACATTGAGAGATGACAGCAGTTAATTTGAAGACCCAGAAGGACACTTATTCAACCACACCCTAAAGGCATACAGCAGCAATAATCTTGTCCCCCATATCATACGATATATCCCTTAATTATACACCCTCCGCAACTTTTACATACATTTTTGAAACCTGCAGCATGCCTGCTAACTAACAAGGTTCTATGTCCTTTAATTCGCATACTTCATTGACTTCATTATACATTTATTGCAGACATAATTGTATACCTCCTCGGAATTGCACATTTCCTTCCTGCCTCTACATGCGTACTGTCATATTAGATAAGTTACACCATTCAGATCGTCTGCAGCATGTTTGCTAGAAGGATGTAAGTGAAACCTAGCAGCATCTTCAACTAACTATAGAATAGCTCCAAGGGTTTTTTCTGTGGGCCGGCAGATAATCGTGCATTACAATGCGTTCAGAAACATCTCCTTTTCACGCACAACGAACAAGAAAGCAGTGCAATGAACGCCACATCAAAAACCACCAAAGAGAAACGTGTTCTGCAGCTGGTGACTTTGCCACACTCATACTTAGAGGTCTCAAGAGTGATTCAACAGGCATAAACGTAAACATTGCAGAAACATTATTGCATCTAACATAAATCAATACCTATGGACTTTATTCCTACTGTTCAGTAAATGGAAGTGAAATAAACCCTGTAGAGTGTAAAGAGCACTACTTTTTGTAGTGGAAGGTAACGCATCCATATCACTCGCATATTTGCTGAAATCTTGGACTGGAATAGACAACTACTGTCCTTTAAAAGAAAGATTGAGCTAGGACGGTGCCCAGTTGATGTTTTGAAGGGGTAACGGTTGCAGTTTAAGGTAGTCGTCATTGCACGGCATAGCCTGGTCACCTGCAGTCGTGTACCCTTTCAAAACATCAAATAGGCACCGTCCTAGTTCAATCTTTCTTTGAAAAGACAGAACGTGTGGATACTGTGCATCCAAACAAAGATGATAATGAAGGTCGCGAAACGTCACAAGATCACGGACTGGGCCCACAACTAACAAGGGTGATCGGTAAGTCACTCATCCATCATGGATCACTACTTCACAGATGCAATTCTACGTGGCGATCTTTTTACGTGGCGATCATTTCACGCGACCATCTTTTGTGGGCGATTTTTTGTGCAACGAACTTTTTGGCGGCGACCTTTTCACCGGATACCGCGTCCTACAGTAGAACCACAATAGACTAATATCCTTGGGACCAGAAGTTTTGTATTAGCTTAGAGAGGTTATTTGAGCAAGGTGCGCATAGGAAAGCATGAGGCAACCAAAAATTGGGACCGCCGTTCGATATCAGTTTACAAAGGATAATAGACACTTATTAGAACAGCCCACCCGTAAACTCCCCAATATAACGTATGACGTCATCTGGCAATTTTCAACCTACACTCTTCTCACAATTAAGCGGACGTGGAGTGACATCATACGTTATACGGCACCGCCGTTTACGGGTGGGCTGTTCTAAGTGCCTATTAGTTTATGTGGTATTTGTTTGAGGAGGTTCTACTGCAGTTGCATATTTGGTGAAAGGGCTCGTGACTAGTTTGGAAGGAACTTTGCAAAATTATCTTCGCTCAAGTTTGAAACGACGCAACTGCAGATTCGATAAAGGCCAAATTCATGTAATTTTACTGTCACCCTTAGTTTATGGTTGGTAATTACGCCACTAATGAGCTTCTACATAATTTGAGGGCGTAGGATTAACGAAATTGAGGGATACAGGAAATTATTTGAACTAGAGTCCGCGTCCACCTGTCTGCTGATTTTGGAAATACAGACGTTAAAGGTTATATTGCTGATTGTGTGTGTGAGCAGCATATATACATTTGCATGAAGTGATCTGATCGTGTAACCCCTAATTGGCAACATTGGACATTGAGTTTTCACGCAAACGGTGAAGATTGGGTAAGTCACGTGACTGCGATAACGCCCTCGTTATACCAGTTGTGTAAGTTGATGCGTGATGTAAAAAGCATGGCGTGCCTTAACAATGCCAGATGAAAGAGATGCCTGCACTTCCGGTTGCACTAATGAAGACGTCGAGGCGGTCACGTGACGTGCGATAATACGCGGTTAGGGTAAATGGGGCGGCCATTGAGTTTGCGTCACGCGAAAAAACTCTAATGGGCGTCGTTCGGACTTGATGGCTTCCTAATTGAAGGTTCTTGTTGAAAAGATCATTTCCGAGTCGGCTTTTCCCAACGAGATGCTTGATTTTAACAATAAGCCTCGATTAACGCCCAAAATGGCAAATAAGATTACAGGGGCGTGCTACAATTTACTGCGCACGGATTTTAACTTCCCATTCACTATACCCTGTTAACAACAGAGGCAACGTAAAAGAACCAACAAGCTGTATGGTCATTCTAAGCAAGGGTACAATATGCTTTGACCAGGGCTAGGCACTAGTACTATTCCTATTCCTGATGCTAACGGGTCCTATACACAAGCGGTGTTTTAATCCGGGGGCCCTTTTCCCAACCTAATATTCCTCATCTCGCAAGCAAGCGTGCTAACCTGCAGTCCGTAGACCCATATATGGGTTGCAGCGCAAGCATTTTAATGCACAATTTTCAGGGCCCACAGTGAATCCCAATGAAGATATTCTAGTTAATTAGAAGATGGGGGAAACCAGAGACGCCAGAGAAAACCCATCGCAAACTGGCAGGATAACTAGAAAATCCTTTGCACATGTGGACCCAGGATCAAACCCGGGAGTATGACTAGGCACTAGGATCGGATGCAGGCAGGTACATTATTGGTCCGCAAGGTGTCACTGGTGGGACTTCGAATTGCTGTCGACCAAAGCGGGTCGACAACTTAACCGGGGTTTATTTTTTTAATATGAAAAAGTCTATAGCTAGAGAGTGGGCTTGAAATGCACCCGATCCAATAGGAAAAACTCGGTGGGAATGGTCTTACCGTGGACGGTGAAAATGTGTGACTCACCCGCGTCTTCTTTCAGTATACAGACAGTATGTGTTCTTTTATGAGGTTGTCAAATTTACCAAGTGGTTATAAATGACTTCTTGATGAGTAGCCAGCATCTTGCTAGCACCACCCAGCCCATGGATCAACCATTAACGTAAAATGGTTTCGCCAAATTATGCATCAAGGACTCTAGGTGACGCTGTTGGTGTCACGTTTTACTGAACATGGATGTTCCCTAAACCCAATCACCCCCACAAGCAGGCCATACCACTACTTTCAACATCATTAGGGTTGTCCTTGCAATGCTATATCCCATTACATCTATACTAGGGTGCACTATGTGAAAGGGAATGTAGAAAATAAAATGTGGCATGTAGAATAGTGCTTTCCAGGGAACATAAATGCCGAAAGTCAAATGACGTCACAAAAGTGCAGGCTGGTTCACTTAGCAGGGGGTCACATTTGCTTATCACATGCTGTGTGGCACATATTGATTGACTCGCGAGTGACACCTCAGAATTTAAGTCACATTTTTGCAATCTCATATACTAGTTGCATATGCCTGAAGATAAAATGTTTTGTGTTGAAAATGCAACTACAGTGAAACCTCGGATTACGAGTACCTTTGTTTGCGAGTGTTTTTCAAGATGAACAAAATTGTTAATAAACTTTTACTTGAAAGCATTGTCTTGCAGTACAAGCGTCTGCCAAGCGTCACATGATCACAAGCTGCTGGGAATTGTGGGTAATCGAATCATGTGCTATAGCAATGGGCACTAGAGTTGACACTCCATACGTTCAGAATGACGCATGCTGCTCTCTAAACAGGGTTCCACCTGTACAATTCGTGGACTGGGTTTTTGACTGGGCCAACCAAATGGCACCCTGTTTAGAGAGTATCATACGTAACAATCTGAACGCATGGAGTGTCAACTCTCGTGCCCATTGTTATACGACATTTCCTCTTTGCTAGTGACTGTTCTTTATTGACTGTACTACAATAATTACCCCAAACATATGGCGGTGATTCTGTTAGTAGGTCTTCCCAATAATTAATACAATCGATTACTTTATGTGTTATTAAATTAAATCAATAAAAATATAAGAAGTTGTACTGTATATATGCATTCAGTATTAATCATTCACATATAATATTTTTTAGTTAGGAACGAATCATTTGAGTTTCCATTATTTCTTATGGAGAAATTCGATTTGCTATACAAATGTTTTGGATTATGAACTGTTTTCCGGAACAAATCATGCTCGTAATATGAGGTTCCACTGTACATATGAGTAAAACACTTATGAAGATGAACTCCAACATGTTTTGAACTCTGACGCAGTCATATTAAACACATTTTGTGAAGCCATCTATGTTGCAGGACATTCCAGCCACCCTACAAAATAGGATTGCAACGTATACTCTGCACATGGTTCTAACTATACTGTGTAGTTCCCAGAAATATTTTTATTGTTTGGTTGACTCCACCCCTCACGTGTCATTGGCTAATTATTTCTGCACACAGTTTTACATTTCCTCCGCTTTACTTCCTCGTTGCAAACTTGTAATATAAACTATAAGAGATTCTATACTCTATTGTCAGTTCAAATGTATAGGAATGGAAGAAAATGGTCTATGGTGGGCGTGTCTTAAAACCAGTTCCCTTTCAGAGGCTTAATAGTACCGAGAAGAAGGGAGCAATTAAGAGGCAGGGCTTATAACAAAGTGGGCTTTCATTGCAAAAGGAGTGATCAGGCTGTTGGCTACCCACCTAACTAATCCACAGCACTTGCTCCTCCTCTTCCTGGCCTTAATGCGCTTTTGAAAGAGAACTGGTTTGAAGACACACCCTCCATAAACCCCGTTGTTTCATTCTTACCCTTCAACTGACTATACTACTATATCATATTATGAGCTGAAGTGGTTATCTTTTATATGTGGGCATTAATAAATTAAGGAGCCATAAAGGGTTTATATCAACCAGCAATGTCTACCACAAAATATCTAGTACAGGAGTGCAAATGCTACATACTTGTACACCGGATTTTGAAAAACGACAGAAGCAGTTTTTATAAATTAACAGTTAGTTGACATATATCTGCGGTGGAACAGAAGCAGGGCAGAGTATGGCCCAATGAGAAATTATTCAGGAGGAACAAGTGCGTGACCATGAGTAGTTTGGCGAGTCACATAGCGACAAATGTTTTAACGCAGGTAGATGTGACGACGATAGTGTGGGCGGTACATGGGTGACGTCACGCACGAGGCATACTCGTAAAAAGCGATTTCAGATCATTAGTGTGAGTGGGTCTCTTGCAAGTCATCAGGAAGCTGGGGTTTTGCGGTCGTTAAATGATAACGAGGCCCTATAGGGATGCAATTAACGTTAATCTATGTGAGTCGCCATCAATTATTCACTCTTCCTCCATGTTACCAAAACAAATTTGATTCCCTCAATTCTCAACTGAATTAGTAGCTAGTTGCTATGCAACTTGTTGATTGCATGGTGCATGTGGGGTGTCAATACTAGACAATGCTAGCTGCCAAGAAGCATGAGGTCTTCTGCAGTGGACATGCCAAATCATGTTGACCAGTTCATAATCACTTGTGAATCATTGCGGAAATATATTACAGTAACACACCGACTTACGTAATACACGGCTCACATATAATTTGCAATTACATAATAAATCTAAAAAATTACAACTATACCCCATCCTCTCTATCTACAGCTGTTGCCTCAGGCAGTCTGGCCACGCCCCCTTCCCTTGCCCAGTTCAGCCTTATGCAGATGTAAAAAGTTTGGTGTGCACTCCCCAATTTTGCAAAAGCAGACTCGCCGGTTCACGTTTCAACCTGGGGAATGGGGAGGGGTGGCCAGACTGCCTCAGGCAAGAGCTGTAGATAGAGGGGATGGAGTATAGTTGTAATTTTTTAGATTTATTACGTACATAATTGTGTTTAAAATGAAATTGATTTAAGTTTAAAATGAAATTGATTTAAGTTTAAAATGAAATTGATTTAAGTTTAAAATGAAATTGATTTCAGTTTAAAATGAAATTGATTTCAGTTTAAAATGAAATTGATTTCAGTTTAAATCGTTTTAAGTTTCAAATGCAATCAATTTACGAACGGGTGCAGGACTGACCGGTGCCGATTGAAAGGCACAGTATTATGATAAAAACTCTTTATACCAACTTAACCCAGGCAACACCAGGTACCCTAGCTACTGTGGTTTCAATGAAAGATTGAGCCAGGAGGGTGGATTCATGCCTGGGCTGATCCATTTCAAAGGGATGCATGTTTGACATTACCAGTCGTCATCACCTGCACATCTGTAACCGTGCACCCCTTTGAAATGGGGTCGGCCCAGACATGACTCCGCCCTCCTGGCTCAATCTTTCATTGAAACCACAGTAGTATGGGCATAAAGCAATTTACACAATCATTCAACAGCGACAGCATACTACGCATGCATGAATAAAGTGCATTATACAAGTTAAGTAACGAGACTTAAGAGGATTTGTTACCCCTTTGGCCACGTCCTCTTTCTTAACCAGGGGGCGCTGCTTTTGCAATCCATATATTTCTATGGATGGTATTTTTCCACGAAATTTCCTAATAATTTTGATCCCAATTTTTCCGCAATATTTGCTAACCTTCTTTAAAGCGTTTAGAAAGTCTTCATTGGGTCATATTATTCATTACGTTTTTGGTTTTATCGTGAAAAAGATAAAACATGCATTTGCACCTTACCCTAGCAGCGCCCGATGATGACGTTATATTGAGGTTTGGCTAAATTGAGTAAACATGGGGGAATGCAGCACCACCAGGGGGCGCGCAACATAATGCAAATACACACCAGGAGCACATACATATATGCAAATCGTAGATTGTACATGAAATGCCTACCTCTGTGTAGTCTGAATGTTTTGGAACCTTCCATCGGTGAAACGAGTCCAAAACATGTGGCATCTCCTGACTGTGCTAGGTAGTAAAGGGTTTTCGTCTTTGAGAAAACCTGCAATGCAATAAATACAATACATTTATATAAAATAAAGTTAATAAGGCTAAAGCATGGTATATTTAAACATAAAATTGAGACAAAGTATGATCCGGATTAAAACCATTAAAAATTGCATTGTCACATTTCACTTTGAAGGTTTTGCTTTATATGCATTAAGGTGTCAAAGCAGACAGCACTCGAGGTTTTATAACATGTAATAAGGTCAATACAAAAACATTTTAAGTATTATTCATTATACAGTAAAACCTGTGAATAACGGAAACCCATGGGACCAATATTTCTGTTATAAACAGGTTTCCACTATTCACAAGGTGCCGATTAAGGTTCATGCGATTATCCGCAAGGTGGCGTTATGAGTCACAGCCCATCATGGTGCTA
>JAQFZQ010003494.1:0-10615 GCA_034696005.1 Glomeris marginata | reverse complement strand
GTTTTATTGGCATCAATTCTATAGAATTGTACACTTTCAAGGGTATGTTACAAAACCGTGTCAATTCACCTTTAAATTATTTCTGTACATTGAAACGTCTGCAGACTTCACAAGCTGATCTTCATACTGTTTGTACGTATAGTTCCACCTTGGTTCCACTCTGATGAATGCCGAGAGGTTATTGTGTCCATTTTGTATGAGAATATTAAAATAAAGTACTCTTATACTCCCGGAGACGAAATGAAAAACTGAATTGAAAAAATTGACATTGGGAACAAAGATTTTCCCATGACTTTTCACACGTGTTTCACTCCTACATCCGCCATCAACCGCCGTTTATATTATATTTTATCCTTCAATACATATTGATTACTTTATTTCTTTACATCATATTATATGAACAATATATTATTAATATACGGAAATGCAGTAATAGCAATAGTAATGCAATTTCTAATTCAACCAGATGTTTAGAATTCCGATGTTGCTGTAGTATTTTTCTTCGTGTTTTCGCTCGTATTTTTTATTATTCATTCCGTCCAGAAACGGATCACTTATTTTCCGAAATAAATTATACGCCATGTGGGAAAAGCAACATAGTTTTCGTCAACTGTCAGTGTTGCCAGACTGACATAAAAAAAATGGACAGTACATGCCGGTTCATGCAATGTGCTGTATAACCCGCGGTATAACCTTTAACAACAAAACAACAAATTACCTGTATATAAATTAGGTAATTGGTTTTGTTAGGAAATATTATACGCATTTATCTGTTTATTACTGCCTACAATCATGAGCTAAGATATAAAAGTACATTTTTTAATGTGGGGCGTAACTGTAAATAAATTGCGAAAAATTTTAAAATTTGATATGATGTGCAGCAGCATCGCCATCTGTTGATTAGTAATGACAACACAACAAGTTACTATATACAGTGACGTCATAACTTCTCCGATGCAGTATTTTTTTGATGGGTTCAGCTCGAGTTCAGCCGTTGTTATGGCCAAACGGTTTTGAGCAGGAGCGCCGTATAAATCGTGGTGTCCGCTTGGTGGCGCTGCTATTCATTTCGTCAAAATCCCGCCCAGAAAAACACGTCCGCACTTCGTCCTGTTTCTCCACGCTGCACTTTTCCTGTACGCCTTTTCTACGTTGAGACACGGTTGAGACGTGGCTGTTGCATAGCGGTACGAATATTATCAACTCTTTTCACAATTTCCCCCATTTTAAATCTTTCTCTTTATGCTGCTTTTAAAATTTTCCAACTGGCAACTGTTGTCGATTGCAAATTCCGGAATTTGTAACACGTCCATCGTTTTGTGTGTTCTTTCGCAGACAAGCCCGGAAAACTGGACACGATAACGCGATACGCAGCTTAGGACGGATTTCACGGATTTACAGTACTGTAAGTATCAATGGTGTGATGATTTTTGGTTGCTTTTCGTGTGTTTTTAAAGAGGGTGAACTAGTTTATGTTGCGCGTCGATTTTTCGCTCGAGTCGTGACACGTCGACAAAAATCGCGATCTTCGATCCTCTTTTTAGACCCCTTGTTTAATTCAATTTGAACCATGCGTGTTATTAAACGCCAATTAACCCATCGATGTTCAGTTTCCAACGTGGCTTTTAAAACTGGTTGGCAAATTTTTAAAATGTAGGTCGCCAAAAAAAGTGCGATTGCGAAATCTGTGTGTGTTTATGAATGTGCGCATTACAATCCGTATTCGTGGCAATTGGGCTTAAATACTTCACATTTCCTCGGATTTATCCTGACTGTTCTCGAAAATACAACCTGTCTTCAGTTAAATGAAGTTCAAGAGTGTAATAAAATGTACGGATGCCACCGTGAATAAATGCTGGGTGCTTTCTAATTTTTCGCCGACTGACCCTAGATGACCTGCATTGGAATTTTTGCGTCCACTTTACAATAATGAGCAACTCTGGGGGGAAATCAGTGTATTTTTTGCCAAAAGTTTTTGAGAAGTTTGTATCCTACAGCTTATCTGGTCTGTTTGGTGGTGGTGTGGAAATAAAAAGCATTTCTATTTTTAAAAGTCTCAATCGTTGACCTATTTAAAGTTTATAAGTGTCAACGTGGTCGCTCATATATCCTGGAAAACGTAGGAATTAGAAAATGATAGTTGAAATATAATGGGCAAATCGGGGAATTTACAGTAAGTTTGTATGGTTCCCAAAAACTTAGTACACTAAAAAGCAATTTGTTAAGTGTAAGGAAATGAAACCTATGAAACTAACGATAGCGATAGAAGCAATACTTTAAATAAGCATTGGAAGAAAGTAAATGTTATCACTTTTGTAGATATAAAATATATTTTTACCATCTAAAGAAATTGTTAAATAATAAGGGATTTGAGAAGATCACTGCAAATGACAATCGTCATTTTTAAATTCATTTTATGTATACTGGTAAATAGTGAAATCCATAATTTCATCTTTCATTTTGTACTTTGTTTACTTGGTTAGATGTTTGATGTATACCATTATGCAAAGGAAATGCATAATGGATGGAGAAAAAACAGGAAATTTTGTCCAGAAGGAATGGAATGTGGTCAAGGAAATGTCTATGATGTTCAGAAAACAGAATGCAAATGTCTGTCTAGGGTTTGGTGTTCTGTTTTCAATTTTGATCCGTACTTGATAGTTATTTCCAGATTTCAGTGCGAGTGAAAGTTTGCCATTGATGGATTTCCTGCTTCGAAATACAGTAACAAAGTTGGACTTTTATTACTACTTGCAGTTGTACTGTAACGACTTGGAACGAACATGGATATGGACACTGCGAACGCTGTCCGGGTCGAAGAGGTGACAAGCGGTGTGGGTGTGATGTTACTGGGGGAAAATGGCAGTGAGGTGTACGAGCCCACGTTGCCCACCTACGATGAAGTGTTCCCTGCTCTTCCCGAGAGCAACGTCATCGAAAGCCAGCAGAAGACCAGCATGGGCCAGTGGACACAACGCATGAAGGTCAACAGCACTGTCATCACCCAAGTGCGTAACTATATCGCAACGTTAACAAAAATTGAACTACGTACCTTCAATCGAAGGATCTTGTGTGCGTAAAGCGAAGAAGATGAATTGACGACAACGTGGTGAACTCTAATGCTTAATGCAACGATTGCAAATCTGAACTGGAAATTAATCTGTGCTTTGAATAAGTTAAAATTGGTTCCCGGGATACGGAGATGGCCAAAGTACGCTTGGTTGTACGAAGCGTCTTGCGTGTGGCAATTTAGAGAATGGTGTTCGGTGTTCTCCAGGGTGAAGTTTAACAAATTGATTGGCTTGATGGTGCAGGTATTTCGAGTCCCTGTGGAGGAGAGACGGTACAAGGAAATCAACGAGTTCGGTGGTCAAGGTGAACAGGCGAAAATCTGCGCGGACATCTCGCAGAAAGCCGGCGCGCACATAGAGATCAGTTCGGCCAAGGACCAGACGCTGACCATCTTGGTGACCGGCAAGCAGGATGCTGTGTTGGAAGCGAGGAGACAGATCGTGAACGCTCTGCAGACCGAGGCTAGCATCAACGTACCCATCCCGAAGGAACACCACCGGTTCATCTTGGGCAAGAGCGGTAAGAAGCTGAAGGATCTCGAACTGTCCACCACGACCAAGATCAGCGTGCCGAGGTCAGAAGTTAATTCGGACCTCATACGCATCCTGGGCACTCGTGAGAACATCGACAAGGCTCGTCACGAGATTCAGATCATCTCCGACGAACAGGTGCGCACGGTTACCTTTGCGTTACGTGAAAGGTTAACATAGTTGCGGTGCAATGATTGTTGTGTTTTGTGGTGGAACGAAGGCGAAACTGGCGTTTGAGAGATTGGAGATCAACGCGCTGTACCATCCGTTCATCTCGGGGGCAAACAACGAGAACGTGGCACGGATCATGGAGGAGAACAGCGTGAGGATCAACATCCCGCCGCGAAGTCTCAACAAAGATGAACTGACGATCGCCGGCGAGAAGGAAGGTGTGATGCGGGCGAAAGAGATCATCACAAAAATCTACGAAGAGAAGGTAAATAATGGGTGGAGTTACGCTTGGAGGAGCTAGTTCGGTTATTAATCGTGCATCATTTGGGTGTTTCAGAAAAGAAAGTGCCAAACGGTGTCGATTAACGTCAACAAGGCCCAGCACAAGTACATAATCGGGTACCGTGGTGCAGGCATCCAAGATATTCTTGCTCAGACCGGCGTGTCGGTGGAAGTTCCTCCGACCGACAACCCGGTGGAGACGATCACGCTGCGAGGGGAACACGACAAACTGGGACCTGCGTTAACTCTGGTCTACGCCAAGGTGAACATCCGATTCTCCCTCATTACTCTTTCCTGTTTTGTACTCGAGTATACAATGAAAACAAGGGTAATACCGATGTCAGGCTAACAGCGTGGTGGAAAGCGAAGTGGATGCACCCAGTTGGCTTCACAAGTACATTATCGGAAAGAAAGGTGCAAACATTCAGCACATGATGCAGAATTCGCCGGAAGTGCACGTGGAGTTCATCGACGATAAGATCGTCATCAAGGGACCTCCGAAGGAAGTTGAGGAAGCACGTAATTCTCTTGAGGCCATGGCGAACGACCTCGTCAGCCGCATCACCTACGAGGAGATCAAGGTGGAGCCGAAGTATCACAAACACATCATCGGCAAGGCTGGAGCTAACGGTGAGACATTGTTATTTTGCGGAGATCTGTTGTTCAAGATGTGAACAAACCTTATTATTTCATTATCTAGTTAACCGTATTAAACAAGAGACCGGTGTGTTGATCAGCATTCCGACAAACGAGACCAGCAACACTATCCGCATCGAAGGCAGCGTGCAAGGAGTCGCAACAGCCAAGAAAGAGCTTAATGAGTTGGTTTCGAAGATGGTACGTTGGTGAATGGTTGCTGAAAGCATCGCGCAGATACATACACACCTAGTAAACGCATATACATTTGTGAATTTCAGGAAAACGAGTGCACGAAGGAGATTCAGATCGATCAACGGTTCCACCGTACCATCATCGGCTCGAAAGGAGAAAACATCCGCGAAACCCGGGAACGTTTCAACCAGGTCAACATCACTTTTCCCGATCCGGGTAAGAGTTGACAATGGAAATTAACATTATATGAGCACTGTTACATGCGTTGGGGTTGCAGTTTGTGTCTAATTAAGTGGTGAACGTGCTTCAGGTATCAAGAGCGACACCGTGTCTATCCGTGGCGCGAAGCACGACGTTGAGATGTGCCACCGCTACCTCGTAACCCTGAACAAGGAGATGGTTGAAAACAACCACCGCATCGAAGTGCCTATTTACAAGCAGTTCCACAAGTATATCATTGGGAAAGGGGGTGCGAACATCAAGAAGGTGATTGTCATCGTGAGAGATAACTGCACTGGTTTCAGTACTGATAACTTTTTCGGTGCAGATCCGCGATGAGACGGACACCAAGATCGATCTGCCGGCAGAAGGAAGTGACTCCGACACCATCGTAATAACCGGGAAAAGAGAAAACGCGGAGCTGGCCAAGGAACGTATTCAGGCCATCCAAAATGAACAGGTACGTGTTGATATAAAAGGTGGGAAAAACAGTTTGAATTCAATGAATTACGTTTGATGCAACAGGCCAACATTGTGGCGGTCGATATCATCATACCGGCAAAGTTCCACAACTCGATCATCGGAGCAAAGGGTCGACTCATTCGGTCCATCATGGATGAGTGCGGTGGCGTGAGTGTACGTTTCCCGCCGGAAGGAGGTGGGAGCGATAAAGTGACCATTCGGGGCCCGAAAGATGATGTGGATAAAGCGAAAAAGCAGTTGATCGAGTTATCCAATGAGAAAGTAAGTGCAGTTTTGAGATCATTGATGGCAGATAGGGAGTGGATGCAGGATTTAACTAACAAATGGCATCTATCTTGTAGCAAATTTCCAGCTTTACTGCGGAAGTACGAGCAAAGCCGGAACATCACCGGTTCCTCATCGGAAAGAACGGAGGCAACATCAAGAAGGTATTATTGGTTTATGTGAACGGTGCAAGGAATGGTAGGGGGAATTTTATGTTTCGGTTGAAGGTTCGTGACAAGACCGGTGCGAGGATCATCTTCCCATCTGAAAAAGATACAGACAGGGAGGTGATTGTCATAATCGGCAAGAAGGAAGGTGTCCAGGAAGCGAAGGCGGATTTGGAAGAACTGATTAAAAATCTGGTACGTTTACCATTCTCTAATTCCTTAGAAAATCAACGAATAGTGTGATGGAAATGCCCAAACCTTGAGTTGATGCGCAACATGGATGGCTTTTACAGGACAACATTGTGGAAACGAAGATTCATGTTGATCCGAAACATCATCGTCATTTTGTGGCTCGTCGCGGTCAGGTGTTGCGGGACATCGCCAACGAATACGGTGGAGTGACCGTCAGCTTCCCGCGCAATGGTGACCCAAGTGACGTGGTGGTACTTAAAGGAGCCAAGGATTGCGTTGAAGATGCGAAAAATAGAGTTGAGGAGATTGTCGCTGAATTGGTGGGTTTCGAGCATCTGTATTTTGTTCACAATGTTTTTGAATATATCTCTGATTGTTCTTGGTTTTTTTACTATTTAGGATCAAATGGTTACAATAGAGTGCATTATTCCTCAGCGGTACCATCGGACAGTCATGGGTTTGAAAGGCTCAAAAGTGCAGAACGTCACTCAAGAATTTGACGTGCAGATTAAGTTTCCGGACCGCGATGCACCCAGAGATGGTTCGCATTAGATCTATCTATAGTCATTCTGACTTCAAGGTTGAAACATTTTGTAATCAAAAACGCCTCATCACACTAGCTGCAGAACACCGTTTTTTATTGGCGCAACTCCATAAGCAGTACGGTCGTTAGATAATTTGTGGTTAGGGATAACTCATAAATGATGTCTTCAAAGTGTGCTCAATTTGCTTTCACATAAATAGGCGTTTCTAAAAGATTTGACAAAACTTTGATGAATAACATCAAATCCCATAGTAGTTTTGCTTATTTAATGTTGATATTGAAGTAAAACTTTGCAGAAAAAGGAACTACTTTCTTTGAGGATGGTTTTTATGATGGTTTTTATGATGGATGAAATGGTGTGAAAGAAAACAGCTAATCAGGAAATGTTTCAACCTTGACAGTAGCTAGTCCGTCCCAGTGTAAGAATGTTCACAGATGCAGTTTGTGTTTAATCTCTAGAAGAGTACCAAGAAAATGGCGAGATCGATGCGAACGGCGACGTTGGAGTTCCAACCGAACCGGACAACAAGCCGAGGAAATCGGACATCATCAAAATCACAGGAAAGAGGGAGAACTGCGAGAAGGCTTCTGAGGCATTGCTGGTACATCTGGTGACGTTTGAATTTTTGTTGTGTGTCGGATGGTGTCAGTAACGTAGTGAGACAATTCACAGGGACTTGTGCCGGTAACCGTTGAGGTGAGCGTGCCGTACGATTTCCACCGCTTCATCATCGGCCAGAAGGGAAGAGATATTCGGGAGATGAATGAAAAGTATGAGGTGAACGTGAGTGTACCTCCGGCCACCGAGCAAAGCGACATGATAAAGATCAGCGGTCTTCCCGTTAACGTGGAAAACGCGAAGCAAGCTTTGCAAGAGCGGTGCGAACAGCTGGAAGGAAAGAAGCAAGATCAGGCAATTCTTGTCAATTACTATCCCACTCTGTGACTTGGCACGGTTGTTTCATCGCAACGATGGTTTGATACTTTCAGGTATTGCGCAGCTTCCAGGTGAAGGTGGAAGTGGATCCGAAGTACCACCCGAAGATCATCGGACGCCAGGGTAAGGTGATCAGCAAGATCCGAATGGATCACAATGTTCAGATCCAGTTCCCGGAGAGGAACGACATGGCGGAAAACGTGATCACCATCACCGGTTACGAAAAGAGCGCCGAAGCTGCCAAGGAAGACATCCTCAAGATCGTTTCTGAGCTTGTGAGTTGATGATGTCATTACAGGGTGTCTACTGATACGGCGAATAATGGAATTATACTGGAATTTTTTTGTGTCCTAGAAATGCTGGAAATATGCTGGACTTTTTTATCAATTCAGGAAAATGCATCATTATTGATAGTTTACATAATTTCGTTTATTAATTTCTATGTTCCTCTTCTAATTTGCTTTTAACAAAATACCAATTAAGCATGAGACGTTTGAAATTCGATGGTTCATTCCACGTATTCATCAGTTTTTAAAGGATTAATGTAGTTATGTAACTATCTTTCGCTTTATGTATATTGTGTCCTGGAAAAACGTTTTACATATCTTTGAAAATACTGGAAATACACTAGAATTTTGAAATGAAAGTTTAGTAGACGCCCTGTATTACTTGTTTTGAGTGCATGTGTAGAAGCTTATGAATACTTAGAGACGACTTCTCGAGGATCGTTGCCATGAACTATTCTGTAAATCTACTTTTATTTTTAGGAAGGAATGGTGAGCGAAGATGTCCAGATTGACCACCGGGTGCACTCGAGGCTGATTGGCCAACGTGGGCGCCACATCCGTAAGATAATGGACGACTTCAAAGTGGACATTCGGTTCCTTCGTGACTCGGACGGTGATCCCGATCTGGTGGTCATCACCGGTGCTTCCGAGGGCGTCCAGGACGCTAAAGATCACCTTCTTAACTTGGAGGAGGAATACGTACGTATACTTTCCCATCGCAGCATTCATTATATTCTCTGAGATGCAGTTGTCCATCAGGTGTCGTATTTTTGTAGCTACAAGAGATAGAAGAAGTGGAATCGATGCGGCAGTACCGGCAGTCATCGAGCCGCCAGCAGGAAGACGAGAAGAGCGGTGACGGAAGCCAGCAGACCGGTTTCTTCGTGAAAGGTGGTCCTTGGGAACAGAAGGCCCCTGACACCAACAGCACTACTGATTTCCCGTCTTTCAGAGGCGCCAAGGAAACTCCCAAGTCCAATGTTGTTTGGGGGCCGCGCCACTAGGTTAGGTTATTTGGTAATTTTTGAAGGAAAAATGATGATGGACGGATTGAATGGGGGATTTTGTCACGCGATGACCGACCAGCCTTAAATTTTTGTTTTGTTCTTTTCTCCAAGAGGTTTTTGTTATTACTGGGAGTGCGGTCCATCAATTACATAACGGCCGTATACGTAAATAATCATGAATTTGCCAAATTTGTCTCGTGACCCCGTCGTGCCCCATCGTGATCCTCAAAACTAATTGTGTTATAAGAAAACAGAAAGCTTTTTTTAACCAAGGGTCCCACCTCGCGTTTCTAGTCCGATCCCCGTTTTTTCCTCCCGTCCTTCGTAATTACGGAAAGGAGGTGCACGACGGTTATCGGGTGAAGCAAATTCCTTATTTTGGCGGATTTACCTGTCAATCGATGCTGAAACTATGCAGTTTAAACCATATTTACCGAATGCCATTGCGAAGGCTGGTTTGTAGAAGCGTGAACGCAGGATCTTGAATAAATTGGGCGGAAAGGTGAAAATGCATGTTTACGGTCTTGATAACTCGGTTTGTTTTGTCATTTTCCAGCTTTTACGTGCAAATTGATAGCAGCAGGTTTGGTGCTTCAATTTTTAGGTTTTATAAGTTGTCTTCACGTGCATCAGGACTTTGAATTTTGGACGAAAATGGAGTTTTTTTTTTTAACATGAAAGTCATTTTACTAAATTTACTCATTTATCATTTTGGCTCACTTTTACTCATTGTATACTCAATATACTCCGTTTACTACTCATTTTATACTCCTTACTCAATTTACTCAAGCTAAATTTAATGAATGTACTCATGCTCAATTTACTCACTTTACTCATTTTGGCTGAATTTTACTCATTTTATTCTCAATTTACTCAATTTGGGACTGCGGGACTCCGTTCTGTAAGAAATCCAAAAAACTCCAAAATCGCCACCAGGGCATTATACAATGGTTCCAATAAATTCCAAAAAATGTCATAGTGTGTAGTCTATGTGTTCGAAATTTAGATATTTTGACATTTATTTTAGAAATTTCGACATTTTTAAGAAATTATGTTGTGTAACAGGTGATGAATAAAAATAAATAACGAGATGAAAAAAGACTCTGGGAGGGAAAATACTTGGTTTTTATTGAAATAAAGGAGGTGGGGTCACAAGAGTATAAGGGAATCCAGCAGATATAGAAAGTAATAAAAAAGAGACTGATTTTTTTCAGATGATCTTGAGCGCCATGCTGTCCGCCAGATGTCAATGGGGCACCCGGCAGGGGTGGAAAGGTCAGTCGTCCCAAATAAACGATTCACACAACATAACATTAGTGTTACAGTATTTCTACATGTAATATATATTCGTCCAAGATTTGTGTTCCCCGAGTTGAAACCAAGGAGTTGGTTGAAACTTTCATCGAATGCATCGTCTGCTAGATCACCTGTAAAAGATCTTACATTATATTGATGTGTTTACATGCATAATAAAATAATTAAAACATTTCACGCAACCGAACCTCAGTGTCACAGTATTTCTGCATGTATTATAAATTCCTCCTCCAAGATGTGTGTATAACCAAGCTTCGTTGAAACGAAACCAAGGAGTTTGCTGAAACTGCAGCCACAGGAGACTAAAAATCAAGA
>JAQFZQ010003493.1:0-10616 GCA_034696005.1 Glomeris marginata | reverse complement strand
CGCCTCGTAAAAACAGGAAAAATATGGAAAAATAGGAAAATATAGGAATTTTTACGAAATATAGGAAAATAAAGGAATTCCTTAAAATATAGGAAAAAATAGGAAATATAGGAACACTTGGCACCCTGGTGAATTCTCCGAAACAGAGGTTGAAGTTTCCAGTATCAATTATTAAATAAAGATTATCTGTATAGACATGAGCATATAAATTGTTAAGCAATAATATGCACCCCATCATTTCAATTCCAAATGCTAATAAATTAACATTTACAACTGATTATATTTTTAAAACTAAATTAGACACTTCCTTTACTTTACATAACACAAGGACAGGAAGTACATTCCCCAGTTTCCTGACTTATTCCCAACATACATATCAGTTCCTCTTTACAGTTACTTTTACCCAATATCCTGCAATTAACCTTTAAATTTCCCCGCGGTTTAAACTACAAAATCCGGGACTTTCCTCGTGAAAAACCCAACTGATTTCATTATGCTTTCATTTCTAACGCACCAAACACCAATCCCAACTGTCCTATTTCATTAAAACCTAGTAAGAAACCAACAAAACTTACAATTCCATCTTTTCGATTCTTCCTGAATTCCAACATGTCAGCCTTTTACAATTTCCAACCCAAAATGTCACAATTTCCATTCGACACACGACACAGTTTACGGAAATATACATTTCCCAATCCTAATAACATGGTAAGCAACACTCCAAAGTACAAACCCAGTAGCTATCATCCACATCTACAAACTACAAACCACCCGACCTTTAGTATTGCCAACTCTTGACTTAGATGCTCCACCACAAACAGCTCGAAAAACAGCCAAGCATTTTCTCCAAACCACTCACTTACCCTGCACACAACATGGTCCTCGTACCCTTGGCCTTCCAGTTATGCCCCACACTCGATGATGTAAGCTGTTATGCCAAAAGGAGCAACCGAGAGAGAGAGAGAGAAACTACAACTGCGCCATGTCTCTTTGACCGAAGCCAGAGCTGCAGGTTGTTCCCATCGTTCGGATAACCTCTGACCCACGGCTCAGTGAATGAAAGCGGCCATCGACGTCAAACTTACAAGGCTCGATTAGATAACGCAGCTTAACCATACACCTTGGAGAAAATCCCGCCAAACCAAACCCACAATCTGATTGATGGCCAAGTACCAGTCTGTGCCAAGCTGAACCACGCTCCGACACCCGACATCTAAAATCGATCCGGACGGACAAAATCTAAACCTATGTATGCAAAACTTAAGCACATTCATCAAATGTTTTACCTTGGTTTTACTAATATATGAATTACTTGATAAGGGTTGCCTCAAACAGGACGGAATGTTATCTGCCAAAATACTTATCCGTATCGCGGCGCGTAGAAACCAAAATCATAAAATATAACTTCGCCGGTCGATAACAAATTCGGAAAGATAGATTATACTGTCTAGCAGTCAAAGTTGTAGCAACAGTTCATCCCACGATAACCGAGTTCAAACACAACACTGAACTGTATAGTTATATATCAATTTTGTTTACTTTCCTTGGTTATTTTCTCAAATTTCCCTCACTAATAAATTCCTTAGATTATCCACAGCTAATACCACTCTTAATTACTAATCATATACCAATACAAAATACCATTATTAATAAAGAATACAGCATATTCACCTCAGATACACTTGTGGCAACTGATCCAGGACTTTCAGGGTCCGGGGCACTGTTACTTAGAGTTTGCAGTGTGTTAGGACTGTACAAGGACTGCGATTGTCCTGGAGATGATGTCCCCGTCAGAGGCAATGAATGTGTCTCTGTTTCTGTCAGATCTCCTTGTGAAGTGTTCAAGTATTGTCTAACTTGTCTCTTTTGACTTTCCAACACATGGTACCGCGTTGGGTTCTCCAACTTAGACTGAACCTGCATTGAGTCACACATAAATAAAAACACCAAATAAGTATAAATTATGCATAATATGTTTCTCTTGTGATTTCATATTTCAATACATACCTTTAAAATTTGTGGCGGAAGATCGGAAGGAAGATTCTGGGCTGCAGCAGCCTGTTGGGGCACGCAGATGGCCCCTGAAGCCCCGCCTCCACGGCCCGCCCCACGTCCCTGTTCCCGCCTCTCCTGCGCCAACTGCTGATCTCTCATCAACTGTTGCTTCAGGTTGGTACGTGACGTCATCGTCAATGTCTTCAAATTCGTCGGAGGACTACAACAACAAAACAAGTTACAAAATTATTACCTGTGCATGCGTTTACAGTCGCAATTTCAGATAGTCTCATGATTGACAGTACACAGACGCGTCACAACATCCGATTGGTCGAAACGAAACATCTACGCCCACTACATTCGACGTCCCGCCCATCGCGATCGTAGAACGTTCGTCCAAAAGAGACGGATCCTGTTGCAATAATCGTTCCAAATCTTCATCGACGACGCGATTAAAATCGCCATCATGAGACGAAACTTTCCCTTCCAACGTTGTCACCCTGCACTTGCTGTCTTCGTTCAATCGATTTATCTTCTCGATCAGATCCTCGAACTCGTCTATCTGATGTCGCGTCGACGCCCCTCCTACCGACAGGCGCGGCTTAGCGGAAACCACGCCTCCAGGATCACTAAACGCAGCTGCATGGGCGTGTCCAATCTGCAACGCATCCCTCCAAGAGCCCATTGCGGGCAAGATTTCTGGCGAAGAACGGGCTAGATGATGAGTTTCCTGGAACACTCCTAATAAAGTTCCGGGAGTTTTCTGGTTGTATTTTTCGTCCATTTATGCCGAGCTGGACTATCATCACGGAGGCGTGGCGAGCGCCGATGATTGACAGCTACTATGGCGATTTGCGGCTGTATACGACGGAAATTTGTCGTTGAATTTTTAAAGCAGTCCGAATATGTTGAGACCGTCGATTGATGTGGGAAAATGTGTGCCGAGTTTTGCTACCTACGGGAGTGACTAAAAATACCGTTCCGGCAACATGCCAGAAAAAGCAGATCTTTCGCCAAATATGCGCAAGAGATGTTTTGGGTGGCGCCACCTGGCGCTTTTGCAGTGCAATCAATTGGCCCATCTTTTGCATCACGCCATATGAGCACAATCAAAATACAGTATTAACCAATCATTGCATAATTGGGCATTCGTTTGAGCAAAGTTAATGTCACAATATATGGGACATTTGCCAAACAACTTGTTTTCAACTTGCAATTATAATTATACTTATACAACAGCTGACAGCTAGTTTTTCCTATTAAACAATTTTATTGCAGGCAAATTAATAAGTCTACCCGCAAATCCATTTTGTTATCGCGTTTCAAGGTTAATTGCAAAGGAAAATGGCGCCAGAATATAAATGAGACAATTTAAAAACCGGAACAAATTAGATTTGACATGCAACTTGAAACCGCAGTTCCGTGAATTTGGTGCGGTATTCTTGCAAAATAAAACTATAAGCTAATCATTAAAAATTTAGCCTCGTTTCAAAAACTAAATTACTCATACGGATCTGTTAATTTAGTGACGTCACGAGACGTAATGAAGAAATAAACACTGCGACCGAAAACACTCAATAAATAGCACGTTATAATTTAAAAGAAACAATGACGCAATCACCTTGCTTATAATCGTCATATCCGCTTAGGAAGTCGTGTAAAACTAATGTTATAAACGACAAAAAAAAAGAAGTCAGGTAGGCGTCATCGTAGAACAAAAACAATCTTCACTACCTATTAGTCTCCGCCCACTAAATGACGTACTTTTAAAATGAGTACTTGCAATGAGCTACAAAAAAGTAAGTACCGTTATCGGACCTAAATATCACATAATTTACCACAAAACCTTTGCAAAAACTGTGATAAACATTTGCATCACCAGCATGCCAGATGTGGGCGTGTCGCTTGCACGGTGTCGAATGGGCGGGTCACATGCAAAGAAGAGATTCGTAGCTCCGCCCTCATTAGGATGCAAAAGTGGACTTGGTCCAAATAAAGGGGTGTGGAAAGCACGAACATCGTAAAAGAGGAGGGGCGTTGTCGAATGGGCGGGTCATATGCACGATGTCGGGACGGCAAATTTCAACGAGCGTCCTTGCCCTTGTTGCCTATGATGACTCATCGCAATTTATGAGTCACCCTGCTAAAAATGGCCTATGCGTGTCGGGGAACAAACGAGGGGATGCCCCTGTGTCTGCCCAACAACGAAATTTATGTCACCAATTGTGCGACAGTTGTAAATCTGTTTCCCCAATGAGCACGTACCAATAGTAAAAACCGATCAGAAAAAAAAATTAACAGCAAAATATATGTTGTAAACAATAAAACAAAATGCGGTGCAAAATCGGTAAACAGAGTCGAAACAAGGTCTAAACCCACACAATTATGGAACAAGCAAACACATGCAATTGCAATTATATTACGGGTAAATAGTAAACCGCGCAATGTTTTTTACACGACACGTGGACTTATAAATAGTGACGTCAGAGATTGTTGCACACAAGCCGGTTTTCGTGCAACAAAGTTGCGCATAACATTGCTTACGCGAAGTACTCGTTTGTATAATAAAGAACAAGGAACTCACCTTTCGGCGACAGGCTTTATTTTGAGCTCGTAAAAGTTGGAAAAGCCCTCGATGGGTAAACTTGAACTTTCAAGTGACAGGAGAAAGTCATCTGTGATATTATTTATGTCGAATCCAAGATCGATCCCGGATTCACTGTTTTCCATAAATGTGTCGATTGGCGCCGACATTTCGTTTCTTCAAGGTTTCTTTCAGTTGCAGAAAACAATAATCCTTGTTCGGGAGGTTCAAATAAAGACGTAATCGATGCATACGTTTGCCGTACGTTGCTAGCATGAAAATCCTCCGTCGAACTGGTTGAACAAAACGAAACCAATGCGTGGAATGGAATCGGACAACAAAAGTGGCACAGAAAAAACAGTGGCGATCGCAGCGCCAAGGAATTCCACGTTCGTTGTACGTGCGGCCGGCAGAGTAAATAACATTTCACACTTCCGCCGCCAGGGGAAATTCCACGAATCCAACCAGCGTTTTCTAGATTAAAAAAAAAAGCCAGCGTCGTTTGACGTCAGCAATTCCAAGAATTGTTTGCGCTAGATTATTAGCCTCTCCTAGATCCAAAGTCGCCCGCCTTATTGACCAACTTTTCACCCATTTATACATTAAGAAATGAATGACAAAAAATAGCTAGCTGAACGAGGAAAAAACTGATCTATATGAAAAACCCAAAACTATTTTTTAAACTCCCAGAACACGCGCATGACGAAAATATTGTATATATAACAATGTACCAATGCAACATCCTTGAAACCGAAATGTCAAGCTTGCAGCTTTTGTCTGTTTTGTCACTAATGCGATTTATCATTTTCCATGCAACTTTTATAAGCACAAAAACTTTGTGGTTGTACATTACCTAAACCAAAAAATGATGTAAATTGGATTTTGAATGCATTTAAAATGTAAAAATTGATGTTCCAGGTTGTAGATATTTTGAAATATAATCGATCGACTACAACATAAAATACATAATATCGCAGAACCAGCAAATATTTTAAATTTTTGATGTAAATTCAAAACAATTATCACCGAGATAATTTTCTTCAAAGAGAAGATTAACTTCAGTGCCTGAATATATAATCAATTTAAATGTTAACAATATTGTGACATATTAAACACGTGTAAGTATTAGGATATAACACCTGTTGCCAACATAACACTATAAATTTAATATCGCCCAGTTAAAATACACTTTTGCTTGCAAGCAATTTAATAATACATATCTGCTGTCAATGCAGTTTTCTCTCACTTTTAAATGAACATAAATATCACACAACTGCTCATTGTGGTCATCGGATGACATCTCCCCATATTGGTTTAAGATGAAATCGTCATAATTGCAGCCACAATTACACAGTTGACCAGACAAATTAATCCACTGTCAACCCTGCAGTCAGAAATTCCAGCTGAAAACGCACTCATACTGTTCTCATTTTCAGGAAGACTCGTTTCTAACAATCAATTATACAACAGCCTTCATATTCTGACTACAGGGAAGCAGTGAACTTTAACCTCAGCATCCTGAAGCTGTCACCGAGGCTCCCGATCTTTTCGTCACCGTCAAAGTGGTGAAAAACTAAACACAGGAGGGAAAAATATTTTTATAAGTTCAGAAACGGAAACTTTGGAAACAAAATAGCCGCTACATCACGAATAATACCTCGGCACAAGTTGGATGAATACCTATAAGGGCATCGAAGTCCTTTTTGGTTGCACCCAGTTTAATTCCAAGCGCAAATCCTTGAGTCACTTCACCAGCATTTGGACCGAGATAATGAAATCCCACAACTCGTTCCTTTAATTAATGTAAAAATATAAATTAGTACATCGCATTAAAGCCAATATCTTGAGAAAATCAAACGTGATTACGTTTCGAGATATCACGCAGATCAACTTCACGTAGCAATCGTTCTCGGACCTCTTGGCGACCGTGTACTCCAAAGGCCAAAAGTTACCATGGTATACCTGAAAATTAACGAATGTCCATTAAAATCCAGTCCGTTTTTCTTTACGAAAATGCTGCCACAAAGATACCTCTATATCATCTTCACCAAAATGTTCTATGGCCTTCTCTTCCGAATACCCGATACAACCGTACTCCAGCGGCGTGAAGACCGTAGTCGGCACATTTAAGTAATCGCACTGTTGACATTTAAAGCGGACATAAACTTCTAATACTTTCTCTAGGTTGCGAAAACCAATCCAAAACAAACCTCTCGTTCGCTTCCAGAAAACAACCTTTTAGACAGAAGCTTTCCCGCTTCGATGGCGACCGGCGTAAGTTCCAACTTTCCATCCACGATGTCTCCAACAGCGTGTACGTAAGGCACGCTACTTTGTTCCCTCTGGTTGGTTATCACTTTACCGTTGGAAGGATTAAGTTTGACGCCGATATTATCAAGGCCAATCTCTCCGGTGCACGCATCTCTTCCGATGGCAAACAACACCGTGTTGTATTCCCTCACTGTCAATTCCCCCAAAGAATCTTTGGACGTGACTTTAAGAAGACCCGGTTCTCCGCTATTCACTTCTTCTACCTGTAAATAAAAAAAAAGCAAACCTAGTTTGAATCCTATCCGCAATAAATACGACCGAATGGCCTAACTGTACCTTGACCGGAACTTGGTCCCTGACCATCTCGATGCCTTCGGAAACCATATACGCTCCGACCCTCTCGGCCATGTCTTGGTCAAACCCACGCAGAAGGATAGAACGAACCTAAAAAAGAAACAATTCTGTAAATATATAACTGGATAATGTGGAAGAATGTACTAGAATAGCTACGTACCATAATTGTTACATCCAAACCGATTGCTTTTAGGAAGCCGGCGCACTCCAGGGCCACGTAAGATGCTCCTACAACAAGTGTCTTGCCAGGGCAGTATGACAATGAGAATAGATCATCACTGCAAAGGTGAAGCGCAACACGTATGAACATCAACAAATAACGTGTAGCCCTATTTCATTTTTGAATTGATGGTCCGTGACTCGGCGTACCTTGTAATACCGTATTCTTTGGCTCCGGGGATATCGGGATACCTTGGCCGCATGCCCATGGCCAAGATGAAGTGGTCAGCGGTCATCTTGGTCTCTTTTCCCTTCTTGTCCACCGCGGTGATGGTGTTGTCGGACACGAACCTGCCGTACGAGTTTAAGTACTGCACTTTCTTCTCTCGCAGCTGCACTCGGTATCCCCAGTTCAGTGAACCAATGTGATTCTGTATTGCGGTCTTCATAGTGTCCCAGTTGTGCTTCACCTCCTCGGAAAATTCCCATCCAAACTTCTTCGCGTCTTTCACACTTTGTCCTAATCATCACCATTTCCCAATGTAAACATGATGAAACATTTCTGTATCTACTTACTATAAAAAATTTTCAAAATCGGCTACAGACCTAATAATGCCGCTTGATGCATGAGTTTCTTCGGTATGCATCCTACATTCACGCATGTCCCTCCAAGTCCTGAAACAAAATATTCCTCATCACCACTTCGCAATATTTTATTTAAAAATATTCGCCCGACAGACACCGCGCACTACCATTATACAGAACCTATAGTTTTCATTTACTTTACATAGCGTAATTAGATTAATCGAATTATAATTAGTGATGCGGATTTCCTTCGGAACGACACAAATGAATCAGCTGCGAGTTTCCAAGGAAATTCACATCATAGGAAGTTTACGCTAGATCACGTCAAAACAACACAGATTTCATCCCCTTACATTATACAACATTAGCAAACAATAAATTGCTTTCATAGCTCCAAACCCATAAGGAAAGTGCATCATTCCATGTAAATACACAACAAGAATTTGTTTTTTCTTGAAAGCTTTAAAGGTGTGTCGAACAAACACAGACATTGCAATGACTCATCCAATCTGCTCACCCCAAGTTGTTCCTTTTGGCGAAGGTTTTACAAAATCCAGCACGGCCACCTTTTTACCATGGGCTGCTGCTTCCTGTTCGGGGTAACAACAAAAAAAGGGTACAAAAAACGTGTTTCAGCTATAATCATAATGGCAGAGTAAGCAGAAATGGCCGGGTTCCGCGTTCACCTTGGATGCGGCAAGTCCACCGGAACCTCCTCCGATCACGATCAAGTCGTACTCGTGCTTTGGCTGGTGCAACAGAGCAGCCAGACGTCCTTCCTGGTTGGCTTTGATGGTGTTATCGCAGCCTCCCAAATGAATACCTTTAACGAACACACTGGGAACAGTCCGTTGGCCCGTCCTCTCCGCCAGCAATTGTTGGATTGCATCTCCTTCCCCTGCAAATCAAACCAGGCACAAACAGGGTTATTATTCACTAGGGTACTACAATGCGTGTAATTACGGTAGCAGCAACTTGTAGTTTGCGTGCCACTGCAAAACACAAATAACGGTATATTTTTTTTAGCAGTAATGCTAAAAAGGATTAAATTTAGCACATTTTGTTCCTCAACGCAATTCTAGATTTTCAACAGGGTTATCTAATACAGTCTACGTATTGAATTTTAGGACATTATAGTTTCAAAAAATAAGACAGGCATTAATTGAAATATTCCAAAGTACAGTACGTACTGAGGAAAATCCGAGCAAAGTTCTTGCAAATTATGGACATGTTGTGATGATAACCGTGTTGTTAAGCACCTGTAAATTCACGTCATTTTTCTTAACAAATATTAACATTTCATGACAAATAAACGTACCAATTTGATCCAATTCTACAGCAAAGTATTTCTCTCCAAGTTCATCAAACAAAGCTTTCACCTGCAACAAAAGTAATTTAATGAATTAGCAAACGATGTCGCAATCGATGGATCAATAACATATCCAAGCAAAACCATGTTTAATGCATATATAGAAGGAAAGAAAGTCAAGTAAATACAGTCACGAGATCACGACGTTGCCCCAAATGCTGACGCAACACTTCCATTAGTACCCACATTTTGTATTGAAATATGTAGTATATAGCTTTCTTATTTCCCAACTATTGTGAAATTAGGTAGATCCGGAAAGAAATAAAAAATAGCTGCTGAATTGACATCCATCCAATGACGTCACCTGCAGGGAAACTCTACGAAAAAGTTGCGCAATAATCATTTCTTGCCCACAAAAAAGCAAAACAAAGATAAATAACTGGGAAAAGTAAATTATGAAAAGTGGACAGACATGTTACCATGCTTTTGAATTAAATAAAACCATTTTGAGAGAGGTTTCTGAATAAAAGCTCTGCAACTGCGGTTCCAAAGAATTACATTCCGAACGAGTGACGTCACTAATGGCCGCATTCTAATAATTGTATCACGCAATATATATTTGCGAAAGTTACGTTACCTTTGTGCAATATGGGCACCAACTCTTGCTGAAGATGACCACAGTATTCTCGGCGATGTACTTGTCAACCAGAGCGGTCAAATTCGATGTCGAATCGATGGGGGCCATCGATTTGCGGCCAGATTTCTGCGAGCCAACGTATCGGAAAACCGCATTTCCCATTAAAATTACGCGTAATTTCACAGCGACACTGAAACAAAAACAATGTTGAGTGGACTCTCACCGAGTTATGTTGCTACGATACGATGTTTGCCACGGAAAATCGATATTTCTGTCACACCGATTAATTACAATGAAAAGCGTGACGAACAATTGAATTTGCACAGCAAACACGCGCTACGAACACTGAACAAATGAACTTCAACCAGGAACGTGAAGTGCGTTTATATAAATAGATGTCGACATTTCACAGCGCCTCTAGCGTAGTACGGCGCAACTACTAGGGATTTGCAATTGCCATTGGTACGTTCTCCCGGATGAAGCACCGCCTACAACTGAAACCGCCAATTGAAATTAAAATATTCTTTAATCCGCAAGAGGCGCCTCGTTTTTCCATTACACTCGGACAAATACATTGACACTAGCGCCACCTACCCGCCAGTTGCATCAATTCGATATACAGTACCAAGGACACAGTATACTTACTAGGTCAGGACCCTGCACTCCCTGGTTCGATGATAAGTACAATTTTTGCAAACCAGGTGGCGCAGTCACTGTACCGG